>CAJHQP010006074.1:0-40869 GCA_905132765.1 Moricandia arvensis | reverse complement strand
CATTTGGAATGAGAAAAGATACCGGAAAGAGAGAAGATCATGAGGTTGGTTCATCGCGGAAGGTGGCTTACCCTTGATATACATGTATATCCACCGCCTCTGGAGAAGATAACCACTGATAAATGGGGAGATGAATGTATGAAGAGTTAATCATGATAATGCACATGGAGTATACTCAGAGCTATGAACAAAAGGAAAACGAATAAGGACAGAGACAAGGTGAGAGGCTGCAGGAGAACTTCATGACTAATCGATTAGTTTTTCTTTACACGTGGACCCGAGAGAGAGAAGTTGAGCTTCAGGGTAAGCACTCGTGGTGTGGGTATTGGACCTACAAATCATATATGAAATCGAACCATCATCAGAGAGGATATGGAAACAAAAGCCCATTACACAGAGGGACATGTGTCAAGCTGAGAACACCCATTGATGAGGTGTCAACACATGATGGAGAAACTGTTTTTATAGTAATAGATTAAGGGCATCATGTTAGACTAATCTTAGGTATAGTATAGATCAAGGGTCTATAAGTTATTATACAGAAACAATAGTTTATGCGATGATAGTACTGTGTGTGATTAGAATAAAAAACTGGAAAGTATGATAAAAACTTGGTTTACTAAATAATAAATGAAAATAATTACTAATTATTAGAAAATAGTTAGAGCTGCTTTCGAAATATTTTTTTCATGCTAAAACAGATAAAATTGTACCATTTGTTTGAGTATTGCATTAAAAACATAGCTGATTAAATATTGGTATCTATGGATCTATTTAAAAAAATTGATTTGTTAAAAATAAAATAATATTTTTGTAATTAATATTTCTGTTTGTTAGTTTAATTTATAATCTATATTAATAGGTATTATAATTATAATGGAAATTTTTTTCTATGGTTTATGGTAGATATAAAGGTTCACACCGCTCTGATGATCATTAGTATATTTTTGTATATGAAAATATATTTTCGAAGTTTCTGAAAGCAATAGTGTAACAGTACCAGTATTTAACTTCTTACACAACTGTAATCTACGAAAATGGGACTCGACATTTTTCAAAGCGTGTCCTTGTAGTTGTAGTGGTCCAAATATCTCTAATAATATCAATATGTTTCTATGGTGCTAAAAGATATACCGACGTCGATGAAATGGCTATTAAATGGACTGTTTGAATTTGATGTTTCCATAAAGATTCTACCAAGCGAAAGAAAGAAAAGGACGACGATGATAGAATCCAATTTTTCTGACCTGAAAAATTTAAAAAGAAAAGTAGAAACAGATACAATTCGATATAATGAGATCATTACTTGGATATATTTCTTGATTTTTAGTTTATAGAACCACTTGTCCATGGATTATTTTTAGTCTCTTTATTTCCAACCGAATAGCTCCTTTAAACATTGTTGGCAATTGACTAATTGATTTAACCAGCAACCTGAACTGGTATTTCTACCAAACCCTGAACTGGTTCTGGTCTCAATTAATTAAGTGGTCATTAAGGCTAAGCAATAATATATGTAAGGTTTGATTCAATTGTTATTCATTTCGGATTGAACCGAAAAAATTGAATATCCATAACTCTACGAAATAAATTAACATACTATATATGAAATATCCGTAAGAAACCGAATCATCTTAATATATATGAGTATATAATATATATATCTTAAATCAATTAGTACATTTTATGTAAGTTTTTTAAATATTTTATGGAGAATTTGCCAATATGACTCCAAAACTTGATTTTAACCCCAAAAGTATACTCAAACTTGAATCCAATGCCAAAACAACCCAAAAAGCTAATATAATACATCAACCTCTATGACCAAACCATAGATTCATTTTCACGAATATATCCATAAGTCTTCTGAGTTTGTATGTCTTCTAAATCCATAAGTCTTCTCATATATTACATTTTTTAAATAATTTATAAATTTATTAAAATATTTTGATATGGAAAAATTGAAATCATGTAATTATAAATAAGGTAAATCTCTGCAAATAAAACATTTTAATTTTTTGTCACAATATAGACCTTAGAGACCAAATATAGACCTTAGTTTTGAAAATTTTAATTATATATATTTTTTTAATTTTAAACTTCACCTCGTAAAACCACACCCCATAACTCTAGTTTTCGGGTCCAGTATTCAGATCAGGTTCGGATATTTGTGGATTTTCAAAAAAAATACAGTTCTCATTTCAAGTTTTTTTAGTTTCTTGTATTCTCATTTTACTGTTAATTTAATGGAATTTTTTATAATTTTGACGGATTATAGGTTGTGGAGATAAAAATTGAAAACAAAAAGACAATATTTAGTTATTTTTAAAGATTGAAATGGCAATTTTTGTTAATGTATAAAAGAAGAAACTTGACATACATTTTAAGTGCAGTACTAAATTACTTTGTCCATAATTATATGTTATATTATTAAAAAAGTGTTTGAGCATAACACAACAACAATATAAATATTTTGAAAAATAAGCAGAATAAATTTAGAATATATGATTAATTATAGATATGTTCGTGGTTATTTTGGATATCCATTCGGATTCGAGTATCTAATCTCTCCTACTTAATATATGTTCGGGTTTATTTTGCTTGTTACTTCGGATCGGGTTCGGATACGAGTTCGGGTATCGGATAATAATGTCCACCCTTACCGTAAAGATTAGTTTTCATCATAAAAATATATATATGCGATTGTTTTTTCATGAAAAAATGAGTTTTATCCCTAATAAACAATTAGACAATTGGAGTTCTACAGCATGCATATCAATATTTCTGTTATATGTGTATTATACGCACACGGAGCTCCCCAAGATATATACCTGTACATATATGCTTGAGAATATATGTTTTCTTAACTAATAACTAAATTTGAATTTTTTAATTGATCTAAGCTACCATCTATGTACAATTCAGTTTACAAACTTTCTTACAGAAGTTATGATTTTAGCTCACGTAATTGTATTTAATATCACTCATTAATGCCGGCAATCTTCCTCCCTAAGAAAACTATGAATTGTGGAATACAAAACTTAAAACCCCCTATTCTAAGGGACACTATGAGTAGCTTTTAACTATTACTGTAGCAGCAAGTTAAAAAAAAAAACTATTACTTGTAACGGCTAGGTACATGAGTATTCTGGTTTTCTATTTAAATCTAATTTCTTGCTAGTATTAGTATGTTGAAGTTGATATATTTTTCTTTCAACACTAAGTTTCCAATAGAAATGTGGGGAGCCGAAATTTAAAATTATTGTAGTATTTTAAAAGTGTATTTGAACCGCACAGTCTAATTAAATGTCGATAAAGATATAAATTGGGAATAGATATATCTGTTCAGATATTTACAAACTATCGTTTTGGCATATAAAAGCTTTTTAAATAATTATATTATTAAATTTATTGGACTCCATAACAAAATAGTATTGAAAATATGTCTAAAATGAAATTTCGCTCATAATTTTGTTGATTAATTTTTTATCAATATGTCTTACTAATGTGATATAAAAAATAATTAAGACAATAGATGATATAATGAACTTTTAAGATGAAAACCACATATTTATTAATTTGAATAGGAGAAATGAAAGTTCGTAAATTTGGTCCTCTGAAGTCTAAAAACAAAAATTAAAGAAAACAAAATAATATATAATGATAGTTTGAATCAGCTTATGTTGCTAGATTCAATACTTCCCAATCATAGAGTTTTTATAACATAGTTTGTTAAGGATTATCACAAAGACACAGTATATCTTTGATGTGCTATGAAAATAGACATTGAAAATGTTTTTGACACAGAGTTCATTTCTTACATGATGGGGAAATAGACTTTCCTGAAATGTTGTTTATTTACTGGGTAGAGAACTGCATAAGATCAGCCTCTTTTTCAGTTTGTGTTAATGGTGAAATGGAAGGATTCTTCACAAGTTATCGAGAACTAAGGTAAGGTTGTTTGCTATGGCTATCAAATAATGAAAAAAGGTAACTTCCTCAACCAATGTTTTCTTCTTCTCCTAATCCAGAACTAAAACATATCTCTCATGGTGTTAAGAAACGCAACAACCCATATGCATAAGATTAGACAATGTAGAAAACAACCAAACCTACTTAACCCATAAAACAAAGAGTCTGAAACACACTCGCTGACTTACAGTTACAGATAGAGAATCCCAAATCTTGAGAGATGTGGAGACAAGACAACTCTCGAACCAAATCATACAATCAGAAACGTCTTCTCGGGCTTCCGTGATCGTGTGACCTCCCGACCTGCAAACACCAATAACAACGATCAAAGGATGCTATGAAATACAAGTTCAAGTAACTTAAGAAACGACACTGATCTTAAATCTTATATTATAAATACTACTGTCTCACTCACTCATATCGGTTATTAATTAGTACCCTTTGATACTACTGACTTCAATCTCAAACAAAAGAATAGCAAACAACTTGGCTATGAGATGCAGTAACAAGAGATTAGTATACAAACCTCATGTTCCTTCTCCTGTAAGATCCACCATTGTTTGGTCCATTGCTGAAGGCCGCAGTCCAACGCAGACATTCTTTGTAAGAATCTCAGCACCATTCATTGCTTTGATAGCACTCTGCGCCTCTTCACTCTTCTCGTATTCTATCAAAGCATAGCCCTTAACAAGAAGACCAAAATGAATAGATAGATTTAATTACAACTTCCACGACATACATTCACAAAATCTGAACTCGTAGACTCCCCTTCTGAAACACAGCTTCTCATTTCTGATACTAAACGAGTTACATTGAGTAACTCATAACAAAAACGATTGTCATCTAAGCTAGAAAACAGTATTGCACATACAGAAGAAGATCACAAGTCTAGTATCCATCATGACAAAAGTCTAGAGTCACATTCTGAAACACAACTTATCCTTTCTGATACTCAACGAGATACCCTGCTGCTGATTAACACCTAGAAGTATGTCTAAGAGGGAGTATCAATCTGAACAAAACAGTATTGCACTCTACAGGCTATCACAAGTCTAATATCCATCATGACAAAAACTCTTAACATAGCAAAAGAAAATTAGCTTTTTAATACAGCAAACCTTACTAAACTACTAGGAACAAAAGGAGTATACCTTGACAAAACCAGTACGTCGATCAAGATTGAGATGCAGACTCTTAATCTCCCAAAATCACCAAAAGCATTAGATATATCATCCTCCTGTGCCTCCTCATGAACTCCAGTAACCAAAACAATCCACCCCTCAATAGCTACACATACACCCACACATCAACACATCAACATTACACTTTCTCTTGCTTATAGAAACTATGTTAGCTTAAAGAAGTATCTAGTCACTGAAGACAATATATAGCAAGTAACAAACTTTCTAGGTCAAATCGAATCCTAGCCACATGGGTACTTGAGAAAACCCTAGAACAAATCAACTAGACGCGAATCAAGAGCATACATCGCTGAGGGCCAGGACCGCCATGGGAACCGAGAGATTCGAAATCACTAGAGGAGAGGCGGCGGTGGCGATCGGAATCTTTCTCCTCGCGAAATCCGCGGCCTTTGGTCTTCCTATTGGCTGATTCGTCGTTTGCTCCGGCGATAGCTGACCTAAGCCTCGGATGACCGGCGCGTGGGGAAAGATCAGCTGCTCCGAGGTCTTCGTCCATGAGGTCATCTTCCTCTGGCTCGAAATCGACTGCTTCAGCTTCTATGTTCGACATTACTTCCGTCGTCGATGCCGATCGAATCTCTCTCTCTGCGAGTGGTTTCTCTTCTAGGGATGTAAACTGGGCCTTTGGTGGGCTTGTATTGGGCCTAAGCCCAAGAGGATCTCATGGAAACACAACAACATTATCAAACTTTAACTGTATAATAGTTTTCTTTAAGAAACAGGAAGAAGAGCTCACGATGCAAAAACCCACCTCCATTGACGGTCCTGAAGCTATGCTTCCTCATCAAAACCCTTCACCTCCAGGCTTAAAGGCTTTCTCTTTGAGTGTTTTCCTTCAAAGGGTGGAGGTTACCAAACAGAAAGTTCAAGTTTATGAGGAAGATGATGAGAGTGATAGTTGTCGTTATCAGACTCAGGTTCCATCAGAGAATGACGATGATAGCCTCACCATTGATCAAGCAATGTACCCATCTGATGAAAACTATTCTCCAACGGTACTGCCACTAAGTGAAGTGCTTAAAAAGTTGGGAGATGGGTTTCCTGAAAGACTCAAAAGATGTAGATAAATAAAGACAAGGTAGGAGGAGATTGTAGTGGATCAGTTTCAGTGACTTGTTTGAGAGGAACTAGTGAAGAGGAGAAGTTTTGAAAGTTTGAAGCAGAGAAACCTTGCAATAAAGGAGATAACATTGACACTAGAGGCACGTGTGTGATGAAGGTTGAGAAGACTTTAGCAAAGATTAGAGACTCGAACAAAACCACAAAAGGAAACCATACCAGAAAATAGAGTTTCTAATTAGGATCGATCTCATGTAAACAACAATGTCACACACATTATCAATCGCTTTGTGTGATTTCTTTTGTTATTTTGCATAAACTTTCTTATTAGAGACACATCTTTGTGAGGTGTTTAGTTTAGTATGTAACTGAAAGATCTCTTAGGAGTCATCAGGTTTGGAGAGAGAATCATTACTCCTGCTTTTGATTGACTTTACCACCGGTTTGTAGATATTTAATTTCTAATCTGGTTCGGTTTAGATTGATTTTATTTCTATAAATCCGTTTCCAACCCTTTATTTCAATAAATTTTTACTTTCTTTATTCGAATATTGTTCGTAGTAATATAATATTATTACTACCAGTAAGTATTTAATTTAATCAAACATATTCCAACCCAAGAAGATAAAATGAGAAAACAAATTTGACACCAAAAAGTTTTGAGCCATTACGCAAGTTCATAAAACGTACAGGTAATATCTAAAAATTAATCAAACCTAAAGGTCAGTTCTGTAAATTGTTCAACTTTCCCTTCTCCCTATCAGTGCTGTAAACCCATAACGACGCCGTTGCGCTGTTTTGGCCAAAATGGATTTCTCAAAGCGTCCGGCGACAGCTCCGGCGGAGTCAGTACAGTTCCGCCTCCTCTGCCCCGCCTCGCGAACTGCGCAATAATCGGAAAAGGCGGCTCCGTAATTCGCCACCTCCAATCCCTCACCGGCTCCAAAATCCGCGTCATCGACGACATCCCCGTCCCTTCAGAAGAGCGCGTAGTCTTGATAACCGCACCGATCGCGAAGAAGAAGGACGAATGTGATCCAGAGAACCCTAGCTCGGAGCCCACAAAGCCACCCTCGGAGCAGGGGAGCGAGTGTGTGGTGGCCGGCGAGGAAGCGCCGCCGCCGCCGTCGTCTTTGGCTTTGGTTAGGGTTTTGGAAAGGATAGTGTTTGGTGACGATGCTGCGGCGAGTGCAGACGGTAGTGAGTTAGATAAAAGTGAGTTTGAAGGTTTGTGTAGGGTTCTTGTTAGAGGCAATCAAGTTGATTACTTGATGAGTCAAGGAGGGTGATGATGCAAAAGATTAGGGATGATAGTGGAGCTAGTGTTAGGATTGCATCTACTGATCAGATTCCTCCTTGTGCTTTCCCTGGAGATGTTGTGATTCAGGTGATGTTGAACTTTGTATGGCTATTCAAAAGTTTGATTCTTTAACTGATTTTGTGTGTGTGTGTGTGTGTGTGTGTGTGTATATGAAGATAAATGGGAAGTTTTCGAGTGTAAAGAAGGCGCTTTTGATGATTACTAACTCTCTTCAAGAGAGTGGTGCACCTCCAACATGGGAGGAATGTTCATTTCCGCCACCTGGTTACCCTCCTGAGTATCATTCTATGGAATATCATCAATGGGATCATCCTCCTAATCCAATGCCTGAAGACGTTGGACCCTTTAATAGGCCTATTGTTGAAGAGGAGGTAGCGTTCAGGCTGTTGTGTCCGGCTGATAAAGTTGGAAGCTTGATAGGGAAAGGTGGAGCTGTTGTTCGCGCTTTGCAGAACGAAACTGGTGCATCAATCAAGGTGTCGGATCCGACTCATGAGAATGAGGAGAGGATTGTTGTGATATCTGCACGAGAGGTAATGTGGATTTTACGTTGTTGCATTGTTTGCATTGGTTAATTTAGTGGCTTTTACGTTGGTTGTAGAACTTGGATAGACGGCACTCTCTTGCTCAAGATGCTGTGATGTGTGTGCATAATAGAATCGTTGAGATTGGATTTGAACCTACCGCTGCAGTTGTTGCCCGGCTTCTTGTACATTCACCATTTATAGGACGTTTATTGGGTAAAGGGGGTCATGTGATAAGTGAAATGAGGAGAGCGACTGGTGCTAGCATCCGAGTGTTTGCAAAAGATCAAGCTACCAAGTATGAATCTCAACATGATGAGATTGTGCAGGTGAGTAGATACATCATATAGGTTCGATAAGTTTTTTTTAAACTGCAGTTATTGACTACATTTCGGCTGCATTGTCAGATCATTGGCAATGTCAAGACTGTTCAAGATGCTTTGTTCCAAATAACAAGTAGGCTTCGGGAAGCGATGTTTCCTGGAAGGATTCCTTTTCCAGGAATGGGTGGTCCACCTCCGCCGTTCATGGGTCCGTATCCAGAACCACCGCCTCCTTTTGGACCGAGGCCATATCCAGCTTCTCCAGATCGTTACCATTCTCCAGCAGGACCATACCATGGTATTTTTTTTATCAGATCCTAAGTCGTGATCAACAGTTGATACATGCATCGATCTCAGCTCTTGATAATGTCTATGTTTTTTTTTCCATATTATACAGAGAGGCATTGTCATGGTCCTGGATTTGACAGGCCACCTTCCCCGATGTCTTGGACTCCACAGGTATGTGAAATCAATCTGTATTTGATAGCTTGGTAACAGGGAAAATGGTTACTTGTCTCTAACTTAATATTTTCTCAAATTCCCAGCCACCTATCGATGGCCATCCCGGTGGTATGGTTCCTGATGTAAACCACGGGTATGCTTTAAGAAATGAGCCCATTAGCAGCGAGAATCTGCCAATGACAAGCGCAAGTGTGGAGATTGTGGTTCCTCAAACATACCTAGGCCATGTCTATGGTGAGAACTGCAGTAACCTGAATTACATCAAGCAGGTACGTCCTTAAAATCATCCAGAAAATGTATGCATTCATAGAAGGACGATTGTTTTGAAAGGAATCATCTTAATGTAGTTTGTGAACCGAAACAAACAGGTAACAGGTGCAAACGTGGTTGTGCATGATCCAAAGGCAGGGACTACAGAGGGACTAGTGGTGGTCTCAGGTACATCAGACCAAGCTCACTTTGCTCAAAGCCTTCTTCATGCTTTCATTCTTTGTGGTCAAAGTTGATTGCTCTCTTTAAAATCAGAAGAAGAAGAAGAAAACAGTGAGTATTTCTACTAGTAGCTGTGACAAAAATAGTTGTCCATTTGTTGTTCTTTCTCTATTATCCAAACTAGTACAACAATGTGCCTCAACCTTTGTTGTATTATATAATATCAAATTCAATTTTGAGCAGTGAACTGTCTATTAACCTTTAATGCCACCAAACCTCCTCTGTCGTAATGTTATAGTTGGCTTGCGCTGACCATTCCGTGTCACGATCTTAAGTGGATGAGCTTCTGTGTTGAAAACCCCACTCATCTAATGAAATAACTGATGAAGGCGAAAAGAGAAGATAAAGATACTTGAGTGTCTCAGCTAAGAAGAAGCTTTGCATCTTGTTGTCTTTGGCACCTGTATTGACCTGAAATGAAGAAGTAAACGTTGATAATGCACAGGTTTTTTTTTTCAACGATGGAAATGGGCTTTTGATAAGAGTGAAACTTACATCCTTCAAGCCTACATATCCAGATTCTATACGAGAATTCTTCTCAAATGCTTGAAATATATTCCATCCCCACTCTTGATAAGTCTTGTTCCCAGTTAACCGCCAGAGGTAAAACAGAGATTCAACAGTTTCTGGTCTTAGGATGTTCCAAGATGTTCCAACACTCATGTCCTGAAATAATCATGTCTCTCTGTGAGTTTGACCAAACTAATCAAGCAAAATAAACCTGTTATTTACCAACCTGTCCTGCATTGAAGAAATAATTCTCTCCAGCGAGTTTAGTTGGTGTCGATTGGTAAAAGTTATAACAAGTCCAAGCAAGCTGCAGTATAATGAAGGGGAAAGAAAGCAATAAGCAGACAGCAAAAACTTAACTAAAAGCTTTAAGAACATTTGAGATTCTAATGTACCTCTTCAGCAAGTGACAGAAACTTTTTTTCTTCATCAGGACCATAACCTGATGCTCCTAAAGCCAACATTCCAGGAGAAAAGCATGCCAGTTCATCCATCTGAATATAACGAGGAAGAAATAATGTCAAACCTGCAAAACTCTCGTTGACCTTAGATAGACTTTACCTTGTCATTAAAACTGTTTCCATTCTTCTCACGTATATATGTGAATGATGAAGGTGTTGATTTCCTGATCAAGCTTAATAAACCTTTCATTGATTTCTCCCACATTTCTCTGATTCATCCCCACAAGAAAGACGTAAGTCTTTATCATTTTTGCTAATACAGCTTCGAGGTTTACTTTACCTATAGAGCTTCACTTCAGAGGTTTTGTTCCCTTGCACCCAAACTTTGAGCAAATACTCGTAAAAGCTACAAAAACAATATATAAGTAAATGTCAGAGTCAAGGTCAGAGCACCCAAGCCACATCTGGTTGAGGGATGTACCTGTCTCCCATGGCACCAAATGTTGTGGTGGAGTAGGATGGATTGCCATTATCCGGATTTATATAGATAGGGAGTAAACCATCCGCAGGGAAGTTCTTATTCAGTTCAGTTATAACCTTCTCTACCTGAGAGACGCAAGTTAACAAACGAATCAATCTTTAGCAGCAAATGCTTTCCTCATCATTGAAACAGTACTACTGCAGGTATATCTCCTCTTTTACACCTAGTTAGGGGATACAACAAATATGTGTTGTACAAAATTAAAAATACTATCTCCCAAGCTAATCTATAAAGTAACAGAGACATGTACCTTCTGCTGATATTTTGGATCCCCTGTCCTCTGGGAAAGAGCAATAAATTCAAGCTGCTCAGTGCCAGAATCTGCAAGGATACTGGCTCCCTAGTCCATAAAATAAATGTAACAATTAGCTAAAACTGACAGACCAAATGCACTCAATGAAACATATCTAAGTCCAATCACACTTGGTACTTATTCCAAAGATACATATAAGAATAAAGTATATCTGGTTAAGAAACTATAGTTACAATCACATCTAAGTAATCCAGAACTCACCGCCCATGAGGGGTTGTGAGCACTTCCACTCCTCAAGTTGATAATGTTGTAAGGTATGCCCGTTGGAGTGTTCCATGCAGGTAATAATCTGTCTGCGATATCCTTAGCCTTATCGAGGAAAAGTTTGTCCCCTGAAAGATCATACGTACTGAGAAGTCCCCCTACAACTCTGGAAGAAAATAAAGAGAAAGAACATAAGAAGGTGCAACAAATCAATACCCCACATCTTATGTCAATCAAGAAACTAACTAAGAGTTACAAATGATATGACTCTTCCTATGACAGATACCGAAAACAACCACCGTAAAACCTGTTAAAGCAACCTTATGGTTGTCTCAAACATGCTGGCGTCATAATCCTTGTCGAAATCCAATGAGCTTGCAACCCACCTGCAAATAAAAGACAATAAGAAAATGAAGACTGGCAGTTAATGTGAAGTAGAAAGAGGACGCATTATCATGAAGAGACTGAAGTTAGTCACTCACTCTCTTGCTTTTTGAAACTGCTCATCTAGACCCATTATATAGAGTGTATCTAAAGAATCTATCATAGTTGCTCCAAGGCCACCAAAGCTATCAGTGCCATCTTTGTCCGAGGCTGACAATAAAGAACGAAAAAAAACAAGAGTAAGTTCAGCAGAGGACGCACCAAATGTCATGATTAATTTAGATTTGGAGATCCCATCGTCACTAGATTATGTATTAGACAACATTTGGATCATAAATTAAACACCTGAAGCTCATCTTTTCCCCAAGCATATTTCTCATATGAGCTCCAAGCATGGATCATTGCCTCTTTTACTTTCTGCCTTCGCTCAACATCAACTGGATTTTCTGGCACATCCTTCTGAGTCATCAAAAGTTTTACCATTGCCAACACCTTTAAGTTCTTCTACCTAGCAGAATATATACTGGTTAGCTAAACAGTTGAGAACCACTGAGCACACCCAAAGAAAGCACTGAGTGAGAGGGGAAACATCTATCTCACCATCTGCTCCAACCGTAAAACTTCTTCATTTAACTTAAAAACTTCAACCTGCCAAAATTGTTAAACACAGCAGCAGGATGATCAAAACAGAGTCATTCACTTCCTTGAAACAAAAGTATCATCAATTTTTAACATTAGTCTGATTTAAAGTCAAGCAAATGAAAGAACGCACATAGTTCTTCCCTATGAAGTGGCTCCATAAGCAAAATTCACCATTCTTACTTCTATTCTAGTCTTCTAGAACTTAAGCTACAAAAAGGTAATAAACCATGCCAGCCTAACACATAAGCTGCTGTATAGAATTCAATTATGCTTATCAATAAACTATGATACTATAACATCTATCTAAACACACAGCATAAGGATGATCACAAAGAATCAAAATTTCACCTCCTTGTGACAAAAGTATCATCATTTTTAAGACCAAACACACATAGTTTCTTCTGCCTAAAATCGATGAATTGAGCTTAAATCTATCAACTAACTTGTAGACCTTAAAGCTAATGAAGGCAAAAAACAATACCACAAGGCCTTAAACATTAGCTACTTTATGCTTATGAGTTCTGTCTAGATACTATGCAAGAGACAGAACATACCTCATGTTCTCGAGCAAGAGTAATACGGTCCCAAACCACCATAGAAACAGAGAGGAAGACGAAGAAAAGCAAAGCCAAACGCTTTGGCCTTCGGAGATAATAGGCTGGATTCAAATATCTCCATACCCCAGAACCACTTATCGATCTACCTCTCGCCATCTCAACAGAAACAGAGACGGATTGGGAAGTCAGGTTCCATGAAACAGAGGAAAAGGTGTCGACTTTGGAATCCGAAAGTGAGTGAGAACAGATAGAGATGAGTTTCCTTAAAAGAATCCAAGTTATTATAGATCCGATTTTGAGCTTAGCCGTTGACGAAGACGAACAGAGAATAAACTTATAATTTAATATTTATTTTATTTTATAATAGGTAAGGAGGAACTCATTTAGTAAAAAATTAAAGAATACATCACATTCCACTAAATCTCAAAATATACATTTTTAAAGTTTTTGTCAAAAAATAGATTTTAAAAATAACTAAAATATTTTCTTTTAATTTTAAAAATTTTAATTTTTTTTATTTTAAGTCTCATCTCCACAATTATATTTACATTATTTAATAAAATTTATTTTAGTCATTTTTCTTTTTGAGTGTTATTTTGGTGATAAAAAAATTTTACGGTTTATTTTGTTCTTTATCTTTTACAAATATATCAATACTAAATAAGATATATGTGTAGTCATTTACTAAATTTATAAAATTAAGAGATTTTGTTTGGTAACATATTTATGATTTGTTTGAAACCATATAAAATGTATGTACTGTCAAAAATGGTTATATGGTGTAGTTGGAATCCTTAGATTTAGGAAAAAACATAGCTACAGTTAGCAATGAATCTTCATAAATGAAAAAGAACAATTTATATTCCAAAACGTAGAATTGTGTTAGTTTGGTAATATAAATTATATTTTAATTAAAATGAATTCGTTAAAGTTGGTTGATTAAGTAGTATATGATATTATATGAAAATGATAAGTATATAAAAATTGAAAAAATAAGAAAAAAAACATTCTTTTCAGAAAAAAAAAGATGAAAGATATATCTTTAGATATTTATTTAGAACAATTTAAAGGTATAATAAACAGAAATAACCAACTCACAAAATTAACATCCACAAAAACCTATGCAATTTTGAAGATGAAATGATACACATTCAAATATATATTTTTGAATATTATTAGTATTTCATCATTTATTTAAGATTAATAATGATTGAATCATGCATAAGATCATTTTTTGAAAAATATTTGATAAATAAAGTTTCTTGTGTTTTCAGTTAAGATACATAAATAAATAAATAAAAAGTTCTCATGTTTTTTTTTTGTGTTTTTTTTTAGGACACAAAATTTATCTCTCCCAAGGCTGGCATTCTTTACACTCAAGCGAAAGATCTCAACAGTCTTGGTCATATTTGGGGTGCTGTATAGCGTTATCATTTCCTTTTAAAAGAGAACCTGAGTCGATTTAGGTTTTACCCTGATTTGATCAGTGACAATGTAAATATATGGGTGATGATGCTCTGCAATGTTTGCTTATCTTTTTATGATTCAATATGCTTCTTGGTACACTGTTTGTAATGTTGCAGTCTCTGTTAAAAGACAAACTAACTTTTGGATATAGCCTCATGTGAAGTGAACCATGTTCTTACTCAAAACAGAAAGAAAAGAAAAGGTTGCTTGGATACAACGGAATACTATATGTTTCAAGAATGTGAATGTTTGAGTTAGAAATTGTGTTTGAACACAACCAAAGTCTCCTAGATCCCCTGTTGATTTAATGGTTAATTGGTCAAATCAGGTTCAAGACCTTTGTAACAATCCGTCACAAAAACTTGGTCAGAGTTGGCTTTAAGCTATTAGCCAATAGATTCAAACTATAACAACAGATTCCTTCATGAACAAGGACAACCCCAAATGAGACTAAAATTATCAATAAACACAAGGAAGATAAACTGGTAACTAGATTGGCTTACACTTAGTGAGAAGACCATTTCATAGATTTTGTTGGCCAAAACATTTATCTCACAAACTACACCAGAAAATTTCAGCAAAAGCATGAATACGCCAAATGGTTCTTCTTTGAGATATAAGGAGAGATGTAATCAGTAGACAGACCAGATGTTCCTGAGATCTCAGCTGGAACAAGAACTTGAGGCTTGCCTAAAGCTATCCTTTTCCCAACTGTATTGGCGTAAAACAGACCGGGAATGGCTGGCACAAACACATCACTCCTCGAACTTATGTAGAAGTCAATAACATTTTCATACTCAGAGTTTTCTAACTCAAGGTACTTAGCTTTCTTGTCTGCAGGTATTATCGTCTCCTACCATCATATATTAAAAGAAAGACAAGATCAACTAAAGTACGAAAACTTCAGAGGACTAAAAGAATGACACACCTTAGTAAACGTTTTTGGGAAGATGTCCTTGAGAATATTGAGGCTGCTCTCCCATCTTGGCTGAGTGAGGTATATAGTTGTGTCACTATCAAATCCAAGCTTCCTCAAGAACAATGCGATCTCTTGTGCGTTGTAACAGGTTTTGGACCCCCCTGCACCTGTTTCATGGCAGTTTTTCTTCTCAAGTATCTCAACTCTCAAGTCTATGGCTATGAAACGGCCACCGGATTTCTTGCCATGTGTCTTGAGCCTCTGAACCATGGACTCAACCAAGTCATTCACTCCAGGTTGCAACTCCAAGGAACCAAACATCGCCAAACAAGAGACAGGGTCGGTCTCCACCATCCAGCGAAGACTTCCTCAAGTTCACTGAAGGGAAATAGGTTGTAACTCTAATGTTGCCTTTTGATTTGAAGATGGGATTGATATGTTCCTTAATGTAGTCTTCTGCAACTCTGGTGGGAACCTTAACAATGGCTATGTCTCTTAGAGATACGTGGCTAGGCAACTTTTTCACAACTTTGACAACGCTTTCTAAGCTTTTAACGAGTTTATCTACATCATAGATGTCTTCAAAGTTCCTGGTTAAGCAATCATAACTTAAATCATAAACCACTAAGAGAAACAAACCATAATGTTTATGAAAATACACTAACATTTCATCACCAGGTTTGCTTCCTCTTATGTCAGGGAGCACAAGCGTTGCCCCAAGATGCTTAGCCACCATCACAGCATCAGTAATCTAAAGATAGATGATAAAGTTAAACAACATAAAGTCTACAGAAACAAGAAAAGGCAAGAACTTTTTAGAGTGGGATACAAAGGATTTTACCTGAGAGACATGGTACTCAGGACCATTCGTTAAGGAGAATGTAACATAACCCTTTGATGATACAGCTTCATCTAGAACACGAGAAACATTGAAGCAAACCAGATAGAAAAAAAACACATAGAAATTGAAAAAAAACATAACTGGTCTATACCTGATTCAGATATTGACCAACAAGGTTTAAGATCATGGCTATCCTCAATCCAAGGCCCATGACTCCCTTCACCTTGCTCTAACAAGTCCATCTTCCAAAGCTACTTTTGATCCATGGGAATTCAATATCATGTGCATCTCCTTGAACCTGCAAAAACAAAAAGGTTGAATCTTTCACAATCATTCTCTCTAAAGGCTGAGTCTTTTAACATCAATGCAACATCCAAACCAACCCAGAATGAATAAAACTCTAACCAAACCCTAAGACATGTATAAACCAGATCTGATATATCCACAGAGACATGTTGGGTGTTAAGTACCTGACCAGCATCAAAGTAATCTCTATGAAGCATTTGTCCGAGCATGACAAACATGGTAATGGTGAGGATTCCAGCCACCACTTGTCTCAAATCCACACCCATTTGTGTTCTTCTTCTTACACTCTCCTTCAGTTGAGGAGAGATTAGGGAATTGATTAAAAAGACAAAAGAAAGAAAAAGAGACGAGATTTCACGAATCTGAGTCCTTTTGATGATTTTGTCTAAAAGATATATAATTTTTTATATGTGAGTGTTTAAGTCTTTGCCTTACGCTCTCTCGCTCTTTCTCTACCAACTCAATACAACCACCGACACTCGCCGTGGATTCTGGTTTTTAAATCGAGTAGTTGATTTTGATTAAACCGGATATGTACCGATTTTGATTTCAGTTAAACCGGGTTTGTACCATATCAAAAACCAAAATTGTAAACAAAAGTTTGTATGTATTCTATGTTCAACTATATTACTTACTAAGAGAGGGTACTCAAATAATAATTATGAAAATATTCCAACCTATTTATTATATTTTCTTAATTATCATAAATAATTAATTATGATCTTATATATATATATATATATATCTTAATTTACTAATAGAATCTTGAGTTAAGTGTGTGTAGTAAGCAAGTTTGCATCACTCACAAATGAAGCACAGTTAAGATTATTTTCTTTTGGTATTATATCAGAAAATTTATAGTTTTCGTAGTGTGTATTTTTGACATTTATCTATATTAAATATTAATTTAATATAATATTTATTCACAAAATTTGTTGTTGCTTATATGGAGTAATTTTATTTATTATATCAAACCTTCAATTGGATTAGTTGTTTATATATATTTTTCTTATGTGATTTACATTGGCACATAGTTATTTAAAATATGCATGAAATAAAAATGTAAACATCCATTTTTATTTGATAGATTTTTTTTAAAAAAATTGATTATTTACATAGGATTGTAAAATTTTAGTTATTATTAAAAATAATAAAGAATCGACTATAATATCATAAAAAATATTTTGATGATCAATATATATTTGCTACAACAGAGAAAATATCTGAAAGTAAGATTTTTTATATAATATATGGATTTATATAATATTAGAAAATAAAATGACTCATAAGTATATATACATAAAGTTATTTTCATTTCCTATTTGCCAGAATAATTGAAGTGTATGTATAAAATTTAGAAAGTACATAATATACAAACTGATTGTATAAGGTTTAGAAAAGATGTCAAATCATTTTCATTTCCTATTATAGATTCTATTATTAGTTATATCATAGCGTGTGTGTAAATATTTTTTTTATTAGTATTGGAATATTCTGATTTTTTTTTATATATATTAGATTTTGTTGGGGTAAGTAAAAGATTAAAAAAATTTACGTTTAAGGTATAGCTAAATTTTAGAAATCCGATAGTAATATATTAACCATGTCATAAATATTAAGAACAATTTTAAGAAATAAAGAATATTGTTACAGATCTAATCATAAAAAATATATCATTTTTGAATATCCCTATACTAATGGCACGTGGTTATACTGTGCCATTTGCTATCCTAATTAATTACTTTAGCATAGTAACATTTATTGGTTATTTTAAACAGAAATATTCATATTTTCTATTCCTATTTATATACGTAAAAAACGTAAATGATTTATGGTTTGTAAAGAACACTGTCTATCATTTTCTACTTGATCCAAGTATCAACAGATGAAAGTGTTACATTAGGACAAAACGAAATGATGAATCCACAGATTCACGATTTCTCACATATAAACAATTTTATTATTCAGAAATATTATGATTCGGTTATTTGTCTCTATCCAGTTCAAATCAAAAGAGATAAGTTTTTCTTTCGGTCAACAATATCAAAAAAAAAATATCCAAAAAAAAAAACATAAATAAATAAATAAATAATTTTAAAACAACAGTATTTAAGGTAATTAATTAGGGTAGTTTAGTAATATTTTAAAAATAATATTTAATGCCAGTGATATTAAATTATAATTATTGGAAAAAATTAAGGTCAAATTTTATTTGTACTTGTTTTAATAGTTTAGATTTTATTAATCTTTTAATTTTACATTCTCCTTAAAGTAACAAATGATATATTAGTTAAAAGATCACTCGAAAATATATATGTTGTCAAATAGAAATTGCCATAATACGAACAACTAATTATTGTAGTAACATAATTTATAATATCAATCTAATTTGGTAATTTATAGTTAAATAAAAATTAACAATAAAATTGGATATATATATATATATATATATATATATTAGTTAGCAGAAGACATGGATCTTCATCTAGTTATTAAAGTATAAAATATACTTTCTTCATTTTCATTTAAAATTTTAAAATTATACACATAAATTAAAAATATTTAATTTTATATATTTTAAAATAAAATAATTATTAACTATCTAACTAACTATAACTTAACCAATAAAAATATTATATAGAATATAAAAAGTCATACGTCATAAAAATTACTAAATTTACATTGAAATTGAAAATGTCATATGATTAAAAAAACTCTATGGAACATCAGATATTACATACATATATAACTCACAAAGTTACAAATGTGAAATTAATGAATTATTAAAGCTTTTTCTTACGATACAGTAAATTCGTTTAAATTTTACGGTTATGACTTTGTCGTTTGTGAAATCTAAGAAAAGTAAACAATCTTCGTTTACTGTTTACCTTTCCCTATTTCAAATGTTTGTGCCAAATTATTACGCCATTATCACATTAATCTTGTCTGGATAGGCCTCAAATCTTGGAATAAATTCGAAGAAACAATCCTCAACATATTTAAAAGAGAAACTTAAACCTCAAGAAATAAGTACGCTTACGTGTCAAGTGTAGAAATCTTCTTACCTAAACTTTATATAAACATATTCACATTATATACTATTTTACTTTTTTAATATAAACTCACCTACAAGGTTCCATGGATTATAAATAGATTTCACATAGAAATAAAATTTGTAAAAAGTTCACTAATGTCTAGAACACTCATATATACTTAGTATATATTATATATTTGGATGTTTCGGGTATTTCG
Source organism: Moricandia arvensis (assembly GCA_905132765.1). NCBI lineage: Eukaryota > Viridiplantae > Streptophyta > Magnoliopsida > Brassicales > Brassicaceae > Moricandia > Moricandia arvensis. The sequence continues at coordinate 21,177 of CAJHQP010006074.1, read as the reverse complement.
TCGGTTTCAGGTCGGGTCAGGTCCAAGACCCACAAATCCTCCACAACAAAACCCAATATAGTAAAAATATCGGTTCGGTTCCTATCCGAACTGTAATTTTTCAGGTCAGTTTCGGGTTGGATCCTTGGGACAGGGTAAAATGCATAGGGTTTAGTGTTGACGTGATTATCTAGATAACTAAATATTCGCCATAAGACTATTTCTAACCCACCTTTATTTTCATCTTTATATTATTCTCTAAAATAGAAAAACCATGGTTTTGATAATCGCGACCGGACCAGCTGGTCGAACCAGTCTGATCGTGACTCACTAAAGAAGCTGAGTCTCGTTCGGTTTAAAACTCGAATTTGAGAAAAAACCGATAAAATCGGTAAAAAACGGTAAAACCGATGATCCGCGGTCAACTTTAAAACCCGATTCTAAAAAATTAACATCTAAGTAATGTGTTTTCAATTGTTATTAAAATTTAATATTTCAGAATCAATGTTGAATATTGCTATTTAATTGATTTTCTATTTAATTCTAGATCTAAAGAAGAATGTAAACAAATATATTTTTAGCTTTCATATGTTATTCTTATTTTGACATATTGATAAATCCGATACTTTAGTTGTAAAAATAAATAAATACGGTAATGTTAACAATCAATCGTTTGGTTTTTATTAATTTTTGTTTTAAATAGTATTCACTTTTTATTGTATATATAATTAGATTTATGTTTATTGTTCATTTTTCTAGTTAATAAAAGAGAAAAAAAATATTATATGTAAAATTACTTTTAGGTCAATATAATGTAAATATATGATTATATATAATTATTTTTTTAAAAAATAGAAAACCGGTTTCGATCGGTTGAACCGGTCCAACTAATCAGCTAGTAGCTATATCGAGTCGGTGTTCGGTCCGATTTTCAAAAAATTGGGAAAAACTCTATCATAGATGTAGATTTGCTCCAATGTATGCATGTATAATATAGAGTTCCTCTTTTATAAGAAAAATATATAGAGAATTGTTATTTCAATCTCTAAATATAGAAGAAAAAGTAGGATTTCTCTTTATTTTTTTCTAAAATAGAAGAACTCTATTATAGAGACGTACATTTGAAGCAAATCTACTTCTATACTAGAGATTTTTGTTTTAGAAAAAAATATAGAGATATACATTAGAGATGCTCTAAGTAAGGATTCTAATTCTCTTTGAAATTTGAATATTTTTTTAATGGTTTTTTCACCATTGATCAATTTTTAATGAAATGATTTGTCTTAATAATTTTTTTATCTTCAACTATTATCTAGATTTGATTTTGCATGCGTTTAGGAATTATAATGTATAACAATTGGTTCAACATCAAAACCGACTAAAATTCATAAAACATGAATGATTAAACCAAACATATACAACATGAAACCAAATAAATAATAATAATTTTTGGTTATCACTGAAAAACCAAAAACCTCAAACCTTTTAACTGAATAAATCAAAAATGATAATTATATTTAAGAGATTAAAAACAAAAAAAAATCAACTTAAAATCAACTTAAACCCAATTAAAAATAACGAAATTAAAAATCTCGCCCGTATTATTACAAAAATAGTAGAAAAAGGATAACGAAACAAAAGAAAAGTGGGTAGAAAGATTGGCATTTTAATGGCTGGTAATAATATTATATTGAAGCTCAATAGGATTAGTATAAAGGATTATATTAGAGCACAAAGAACTGTCTTTCTCTCTATCTCTGTCAAAAAAATCGGAGGAGATGGCTGTCGAATGCAGCGGTTCCGTTCTGGAGAGCGGCGGAGATGACTTATATAACCTATTCGAACATTTGTGCGAATCTCTTGAGGAATTGTCTGAAGGATCCATTCAAAGCGAAGCCTTAAATCGCGAGAAGGTTCACTTCTCCCTCTCCAAATGGGCTGGTGGAAAGCATGAGAAGCCAAGTATGTTTCTTTCTTTCTTCTTTTTTCTAATAGTAATAAAATAATGGAAAATTTTAAGTTCTATAACAAATAGGTCTAGGTAAAATAAACTTAAACGAAAAACCAAACCGAAAATATCCGGACCTGGAACGAAATCGAAACCTTCAAATATTCGAATGATTTCTATATTCAAAATAACCTAACTAAGAAAACAGGTACCCAGATATTAATGTCTTTGTACGTACAAGGGATAGTGTCTTCTTTTTTTAATAATAAAATCATGTTTGGAATCGTTAGATTCTTTTTGTTGTTTTGGGTTCAATTATTTGAATTTTCATAGATTAATCTGGAAAAGAGGAATGAATCATTATTATATTATAGTAAAAAAAGACTATTACGAATATTACATTTGAGATTGTCTCTCATGTATGGCTCGCTCTACCTAACATTCTCTTGCTTTTTTTTTTCGTGACAGTTTTGCGTTCAGACACACCTGGACTTTGAGTTTTTTTTTTCTATCTACTTTTGAGATTGTTAGCAATGAAGGATAAGTGAGATACCTTTAGACCACCTCCGTTGGTGGTTCTTAAGAGGAAGTTCTTAAAAAAAAACAAAAAAAAATGAAAAAAAGATTAAATACCGGTGTCAAACTAAGGGCATGTTCAATGGAGGTGTTTAGTATATAGCTTAAGGGGTGGGCTCCATTAGCACTCCCTAAAACCACTTTTTATTTCTCCTAATTAAGTAATCCTTTTGGTTAGTTGCTTGCACTGTTTGCCGGATCCTACTGACACGTGTCGGCCCGCAATTGTTTTTTTTTTTTTAAAAGAACTAGAAAAAAAAAAAAGTTAAGCACCTCAGGGATCCTAGGTTGAAGGTGCTCTAAGGGGTTTTGGAACTGCTAAGCACCCCATACGTGCCATCTTTTTATTGTCATGTCTCTCTCTTCGTCGTTGGTTTTGTTTTTTCTGTCTGATAAATTGTCTTGTTGTCATTGCCTCTCCTTCTCCGGCAAGGGTTGGTCTGGTCGAAAGTTTGTTCTAACTCGACAAGAGTGTCGACATCTGGGTTTAGTGTGCTCCTCGCGTCTTCTACAACTCGTGGGTCTCTTACTTCTGTTGAGGACATCTGCAATTAGGTGAAGATAAATTTTGGGTTGTTTCTATGAATTGCCAAGAATCTTTGTTCTGTCTTCGCTTGATCTCGATTGAATTTTGCAGGAAGTACATCGGATTCTTAAAAGAGCGGATTTGCAGAACAACTGTTCAAGGAAGGTATTTGATCTCTGATGATGAAGGTCAGCAACTTTCACTCCATTGAAAGATTCAATTTTTACAGCTTTTTATCTCTATTTCCGACAAGAGATTTAGATTGAAAGACCATTTTTTTTAAAGTATAAATGATGATTTTTTGTTGCAGGCAATGTGTGTAATGCTCTGTCTTTGGATTCTATTGAACCTTTTTTGGTTTTGTTTGTCTGTTCTTGCTTCATTTTGTTCTGCTCACAAGTGTGTTTATCTTATGCAGATACTTCTCGAGAAGGTGGTTAAGGTAAAAGTTGTAAAGCCGGCTACAACAGGTAACTTATCCATTTACAGCAGCTTGGAAGTTAAAAAAAGACCTGCATAGGTGTATTTTGCATCTGCAAGATCACCAAATTCTCCTCTTTAACAGGGACATAAAGAATTGAGGTTTTATTTTGAAACTGATGGGATACTTATGAAAGTGTAATGATTATGACTTGAAACTTGCAGGTTCATGAAAATGCATACCACATCAAGTTTCACCATTGTTTTTCTCTGACATCAAATGCTTCAGGTTAGCTTTTGATAGCCTTCTCTTTAGTTCAATCATTGATTAAATGACAAAATGCATTTTACATTCGTTAAATAACTGAAACAAGGCTAATCTTACACAAGTGGAAATAAGACTTCTTGGTATTGACGTTATTGTTGGAAGGTATAAAACACATTCACTTCTCTAACAGGATGAGTTTGTGTACCGCTTTTGTGGAGACTGGTATTGTTTAGGCTCTTTTTTATTGAACTTGTTTCATAGGCAAGGAGATTCATGCGATGTTGTTTGCAAGTCACGTGGACAATTGTGTGTGATGAATAAACTTTCACTTCTAAACCAATGTGACATGTAAGTTAACAAAGTCATCTTTTAAGCCTACCATGAAGCCATGTCTAGAGCTGTATACACAAACCATATGATGATTGCTTCTGGCAGGTTATATGTTCGTCTTAAGGGAGTTGAAACAGATGTCTAGTTACTGCATATGAACATATTCTCATCAACGTTAACCTTGTTGTTGTTCGACATTGTCTTTGGGTCTCATGTGTTTTGTATATTGTGCATATGAACCTATTCTCATACTTTTCTTTCATGTTTGTTTAAAAATTTTAATTATAAATTGTATTTCTATTTTTAATATGTTTCTATGTCATATTTGTTTAAATTTTATGAAATCCAATAATTTATAAGTTTTGTAAAATTTAAATTCAATAATTCAATTTTTTAAAAAAAAAATTAAAGAACCTCAAAGCGGTTCTCCCATTGGACCTTGACAAAACTAATTACATTAACAAGGATTCTAAACTTCATAAAGTACCCTTTTAACAATTAAATTAATCATTAGAACCTATCAAGGGCTCTTACCATTGGACATGCTCTTATTCTTATTCCTATCTTAATAATCAAAGGATAATACTTTCTATTTGTTCTTCTTATATCTAAAAGGCAAGATACTGAATGTTACAGAGCCTTGAAAGAGCATAGGACTCAGCACATGGGAGGAGAACCAAAATCATAAGTTAGAGCACCTTCTTTGAGAGACTTTCGGGTGAGGTTCTCAAATATACTTTTCTTTTTGTCGACACGGGAGGCGAGGTGCACAAGGCATACGGCGACTGGACAATGACCTTCTCGGCAAATATTTGAGATACACAATTAATTAAATATAATTATTTGCTTTTCTCTTTTTTTTGTTCAACTTTTTGTTTTCTCTATCTTTTTAAGTTTTAGATACTCAAGTGAGAACTCCTTAACATAGTTCACTCTCACCAGCATGCATACGCTACTGGAATTTTTTTTTCTAGCGAAGCATAGAAAGAGTTGTTAGTGAACCATAACCAAGCATATATGTTTTATTTTGTCCAACAATATAATCATATGTTTTTATTTCATACCATCATAATATTTTTATTTTTTATTTTCAGATAAAAGAAAAACTAAGTTACTTAGACCAACCCAATGAGGATTTCTAGCTCTCTCGACTTTTCAAAAAAAATAAAATATATATATATATGTATATATTTATAATAGTAATTAATTCTGAAGTATTTAATTTTACGGGAAACTCAATACAAAAATTCTCTACATAGATACTTAGGGTTGGATTTTCCGTAAAGCTAAGAACCGCACAATTAAATACTCTATCCATTCCAAAATACTTGATGTTTTAAGATAATGCACAATTATTAAGAAATTTGTCTTTTTATTAAGTATCATCACAAAATTAAGTATAAATTATTCAACAAATTATAAAATAGACTACAATAAATTATTGGTTGCACAGTTTTTGATAAAACTAAAAGTTGCATTAAAATATGAAAACATCAAATATTTTGAAACGTAAAAAAAGTTCTTAAATATTATCTATTTTAAAACGGAGAGACTACTAATATAAATGTATATATACACATATATATATATTGAGAACTTCGAAGCTAGAACCCTTTATTGGATGTGCTCTTAGAATATGAAAAAAAAAACTGTTCAAAAAACAATTGAGAAGTTGGGGATTATATTTGTTGAATCTAACTAAAGAAGACTAAATTTAATCTATTAACTTAAGGTCCTATTTTTATCTATTACTAATAAGTCATAGTAAGACCATTTAAAAAATTAGTTAATATGACATATTTGATAATTTACATTAATAATTAACCAATTCTAAATTTAAACTTTATTTTTTAATTATAACAAAATCTGTTGAGAAAAAATCTAACAAAATTTTACTTAAAAATTTAAATAGTTTTTAGAAAATAACACATTAATAAATTTCGTAATTAGTAATATAAATTCTATAAATAAATTCTATAAATAAATTCTGGATTATATAAAACAAGAAAATAAAAATTATATACTATTTTTTATAAATTTGGATTATATAAAAATAGCAGTGCTACATGAATTAAATATGATAAAATTATATTAAATAGGTAAACTAACAATTTCTAAAGTTATAATTTTTTCATTTAAATAAATTATCATTCATCATTAAAATGGGTTAAAATTCGTAAACTATATAGTATTTTTATACAAAATAAATGTATTAACATAGGTTAAGCTTATACATATATATCTACAACTTGTTATTTATTTTGAAACTCTCAACAATATATTGTTTAAAAATGTTTGTTTACAAAAATATAATAGTATAGAATAAACTTTAGTTTATATACTATTTAAAAATATGTTATTAGAAAACTATGAAATTTTAATAATTCATTTAAAATATTAATGACGAATAAAATTTAAATTTTAAATTTTAAATTTATTTAATTTTATTTTAATTTTAACTATAACAAAATCTATTGAGATTTTTTTTAAAAAAAATAGTACCAAATATTTTATTTATAAAATAATAGATTATATATAGTCACAAAAAATTGAAAATTCATTTAATGTTTCAAACTCAAAAATAGTTGTATAATTTTCCAAAGTTTTCTTGAATAAATATAAATTTTGAAAATAAATATTTAAACTCAAAATAATAATATTAAATTTTTTACAAAATATAAAATTATAGATAATAAAAAATAATTTTTTGAAATGCACCACAATAAACTATTTATATATGTTGTAAAAATTAAAGCAATCTAATATATTGAAGTCTTAATTTTTAAAAAATAAAGCTAAATATCATAACATCAAAAAATATCATATATCAATAAAATTTACTAAAAGAATATGATAGATACTACTATGTATAAAATTTACTAAAAACTAGGGTTATAATATTTAAACAAAACAATTTTCACTTATAAATCCCGTAAAATACTAAAATGATATATCTTAAAGTATATTTTCTTATACAAAAAATAAAATTTATAATATATTATATGTAAAATGTATAAATTAAAAAATATATATACATTATGAAGAAGGTTCTTTATTTGATTATTTCATATGATTATTTATTAACTCGAAAATATATTAGTAAGTAATAAAAATTAATAACAAAGTAAAATGTTTTAAACAAATCACTATATTATTAGTAATATTGAATAAGAAATATAAACAATAATATTATACATCTACACAATATATAACACTAAAATAGAAATTATATATTTATAACATTTGTAATAATATCTAATACATTTATAAAATAGAAAAATATCCGCACGGATGTGCAGGTTAAAATCTAGTAAATCATTATTTAGAAACAAATCATTTGTCGACAAAAAAACAAAAACAAATCATTTCATTATAATTGTTAAGATAAGAACTTACTTTGAATTTGTTATATAATCTCCAAAAACATTTAAAACTGGCATGATTCACAACGTTAATATTGTACAGTCTATCTTACTGGATATTCCCAAAATGCTAGATTTTATTTACTTATAATGCATGTACCACCAATAATGGAATGTTTATAATAAGTGATTTAATTGAGAATTGCTTCTTTTTTTTAAAATCATAAAACTTGAAAAAAAACCGTGCAAGTAAAACTCAACAAAGCCAGTGGTTAGTGCATGCAAGTGTCTCCCACGCGCTTATACACCGCGTCGATACCTTTTTATCGAAATTATTGTCTCTCGGTTTAACAATTTAATTTTTTTCTTTTAGAAAAATACAATATGATAACTTTTTAAAAAAATATTACAAAATAAAATAATTTAAATTAAAATAATTTTTATTAAAATGTGTAAATATACATATTTATATCGATTAAATAATGTAAGTTTAGCTTGAAATTATTGGATAAAAATTTAGAATGATGATTTCAAAATAAATTTTAAAATTTTAACATAAAAAAATTATTTTTGTCATTTATTTTCGAACTCTATATTTTTTGACAAAATTTGTTTTATTTAAATTAACTATATCGAAAAAATCAATAAATAAACGCTCCCTTTCCAGTGTCCTCTCACTTTCTTTCGACGAAGGAACCTTCAATTCACTCTCTTCGATTTTTTGATCGCTGCTTCGAAGAACCAATCAAAACCCTAGAAGACGACTCCTTCTTATCTTCAAATCAAACTTTTAAAAATCTTCAGAAGAGAAATCAAGCTTAACCGAAGCGATGAAACCGGTTCAATCGCCACCAGTAGTATCCGTCCCGGTTAAGAATAACCGTCCTCGTCGCCGTCCAGACCTTTCCCTACCTCTTCCTCAGCGCGACGTCTCCCTCGCCGTCCCTCTCCCCCTCCCACCGTCCTCCGCCGGATCTTCAACCTCCTCCTCCTCCTCCAACAGCTCCTCAGATCCGAAACTCTACTCAGATCTAGAACGTGGTAACCGGATCGGAAGCGGAGCAGGCGGAACGGTGTACAAAGTGACTCACCTCCCGACCTCTCGCGTGTACGCGCTCAAGGTGATCTACGGTAACCACGAGGAGAACGTCCGTCGCCAGATCTGTAGAGAGATCGAGATCTTACGAGACGTGAATCACCCGAACATCGTCAAGTGCCATGAGATGTTCGATCAAAACGGTGAGATCCAAGTCTTGCTTGAGTTTATGGATAAAGGATCTTTAGAAGGTCGTCATGTGTGGAACGAGAGTGAACTAGCTGATCTATCTCGTAAGATCTTAAACGGTTTAGCTTATCTCCATGGTCGTCATATAGTTCATAGAGATATTAAGCCTTCGAATCTCCTTAGAGACTCTGCGAATAATGTCAAAATTGCTGATTTTGGAGTGAGTAGGATCTTGGCGCAGACCATGGGATCCTTGTAATTCCTCTGTAGGGACTATAGCTTACATGAGTCCTGAGAGGATTAATACTGATTTGAACCAAGGGATGTATGATGGTTACGCTGGTGATATTTGGAGCTTAGGTGTTAGCATTCTTGAGTTTTTCTTGGGGAGGTTTCCTTTCAATGTTAGTAGGCAAGGTGATTGGGCGAGTCTCATGTGTGCCATATGTATGTCCCAGCCGCCTGAGGCTCCCGCGACCGCGTCTCGGGAGTTTCGGCATTTCATTTCTTGTTGCTTGCAGAGAGAGCCGGGGAGGAGGTTGACTGCGAATCAGCTTTTGCAGCATCCATTCATACGGAGAGCTGGGAGTCAGGGGCAGAACAGGTCTCCTCAGAATCTGCATCAGCTCTTGCCTCCTCCTCCTCGTCCTCTGTCTTCTTCTTCTTCCCCAACGACGTAGCAGCGTCACTGGTTCTTGGTCAGTCTCTTTGTACTTTGTTCAATTTTTGCGTAAGCTTTGTGTAACTTATCAAGAAAGGGCAATGACTTTGCTTTGTATCCCAACTGTAGGTTTGTTGAATTTTCATAAAGTTTATGCTTTTTCTTTGTTCTTTTGCAATTTGTGTTTGCATCTTAAGCATTGGGTAAAAGGATGGTTTCTATCCATTAATGGCTTGAGTCTTGTCTGATAATGTTCTACACTAAAGGCATGATGACACAAACTATGTCATTGTCTTGTATGTAACTTAGTCATGTTTTGATTTATGTTTTCTTTGTTTCTTCACTTCCCTAGTTGGTTTGTTTCACCAAGTACTTCAGTAGGAGAGTCATTTGTTGTTCTAAGGAATCAGATTTGCATCTACTACTAACCATGTCTAATGTCTTATTTGGTAACTCCTCTGAAAGTCTCTAAGCTGAACTAGTTAACACTTTTTTCTTGCAAAGTACCATGAGAATCATCAAGTCTTAATATAATAGGACATTGAGTGCTTGATTATGTCTAGTTTGATAGTGTCTCAGAGGACAATCTTGTACAAGTCTATGCTCTGTTACCAAATAGCAGGCTAGTGGATTGATTTTTTCTTGTGAAACACCACATGTGTGATAAAACAAATTTTTGCATTAACTAATGATTCATTTTTTTCCCAACTATTTTACCTGTTTCAACACAAATGGGTTCACTTCGTCTTCTTATAACTCGGAACCCCTTCGATTTCACAACAAACAAACGCAACAGGAACTTCAGCAGCAGCCTCTTCTTTTGTTCTGTTCAAATTCACTAAGAACAAAGAAGAAGAAAAACGTGTAAGGTGACAACAATGGACTAGAAAACTGTACACTCTTCATATACATGTAAACAAACCACCGTGTAATGAAGTAATAAACATACTACTTTCACTCGAGCTAGTGAACCACCAATTTAATCAGCAGGGCCATATCTGAGATTTAAAGGACTTATGCGATTTTTTAAGCTTTCAACTATATTTTCTTTTTTTTTACGAATTTGGAGGCTTATTTTTTTTTTTTTTTTTGTGGTCTATGTATATAAAAGTTTTTTCAAAAAATCTAAGGATCCAAAACCAATATTTCATCCGGTTTGATTCAGCGACCACTCCTAATAAGGCCAATAGATGGACACAAGATTGTAAAGTGCAACAAACATTTGTACTGGTTTGCGATTGTAATTTAAAGTCTAAACAAACAATAATCTCATCTCCATCCAAAAGAGGTTAAAACAACAACCCATGCACCTTTGGGCTCAAGGAAAATAAGGGTACATGAGTATAGCATACACTTAGTATAAAGAGAGCGAACAATCTGTGTTTGTGTACGGTGTTAATGCATAAAGCAGCAAAAGATTGACTATGCTGCGTCCATGCAAGATTGATTTAATCAGATTGGATATTTTAACTCAAAACAATTTAATTTGGCAGTAACCAAAAAAAATCAAAAGAATATACAGTTCCCGGTGAAGAGATAGATTTCACATTATTAGTGTCTTTATATACTCCATATAAAAAATGTAAAATAACTGGTGATTCATGTGAGAAAAAAGACTTTTTCATGGATATAAACAGGATTTTCTTTCAAAAAAAAAAAAGATATAAACAGGATAGAAACGAATGAATACTGTGAACAGAGGATTTTATCATAAAACAACTAAAACATGAAAAAAATCTATATCCACTTATTTTCTATTTAAAAGTACTTTCTTATATATTTTTTGTCACATTAGTCATTTTCACAGAATGGTAAGTTAGGAAATAGATGTGATTTATACATTAAAATGTTAATTTCTTATACAATTAGTATATTTAAAAAGACTATAAACTCCTTTCATACAGCAGAAACATGCTAAGTAGCTAAATTTTTTTGTAACAAAAATAGTTTTTAATTTAAAAAATTACTAAAATATTTTTTTTAAAATGTAAATATAATTATGAGATAAAGATCAAAATAGACCTAAAAAAATTTTATCCCCAAAATAGCACTCAAGGAAAAAAATGACTAAAATAATTTTACTAAATGGTGTAGATATATATTTATACCCCTTGGGTTAATTAATATAAACGTAGAATTTAGAGTTATGGAGTGGGTTTTGGATTTCAAGTATATAATTAAATAAAAATTTAAAAATATTAAATTTTCAAAATAAAAAACATTTTTTTTGGTCATTTTTTTTCTTGAGTGCTATTTTATGACAAAAACTTTAAAAATGCTTATAAAATAGATGTACCCTGTAATTCTTCCCTTCACATTAACTAATTTAGATTTTAGTTTTAAATTTATATGGTTGAGGTTTTTAGAGATCAGATTTATTTATTTTAAATTGAAATTAAAATATTCAAAATAAAATACTATTTCAATCATTTAAAAAAATATTTTGTGATAAAAAAATTTAAAAATGCTATTCGATAGAATTGCCATAAAACAAATATTTACATTTTTCTTTAATAACTTTCCCCCTTTTTAATGTGTTTGAAAGTTGAAACAGTGTGTTGTAGTGATTTTATTTGTTTTGTCGATATCTGGGAATCATCTCGTACACTTCTCCTTCGATCGATTCGCTGCATACCTCACCGGCGAGCTCAATCGGTTTCACTCCTAATCTCTGATCTCGCGCGGTCCTGATCGTCGGATCAGCCATTTAGCTCTATATAACATCCCAAGGAGTGTTTTGGTGTGTGAGTGGAGAGTGAATCAGAGAGAGGGAATGAACGGTGATGATGAGGAGGTCGTCGCAGCTTCGGCAGACCCATCTCCGCCTCTAGAATGGAGATTCTCTCAGGTCTTCGGTGAACGAAGCGCTGGTGAAGAAGTTCACGAAGGTCACACTCATCTCTCGACTTCGGTTTCATCTGATTCAACTCACTGATCAAAATTGGAATTAGGGTTTTTGAATCTCGATGTGGGTAGAGATCAATTGATTACGTTTTCATTGATGGGTCATTATAAAGTTTTGATTTTTGGCCAAGTTTGTATCTGTTTTTTTTTTTTTTTTTTGTTAGCTTATGGAATTTATATATGCTTTATGGCTAGATTCCATTGTCTTGTTTCGTTATGAGTGGGAAGAATGTTGTTCTGATTACGTTTTCATTGATGGGTCAGTATAAAGTTTTTGTTTTTGGCTAAGTTGTATCTGTTATGCTCGTGTCTAGACTCGATTTTGTTGCTTCGTTGTGAGTGGTGAGGATGTTATTCTGAATTCTAGTTGAAATCCTATGCAGTTGATATCATTTCAGCAATCCAGTTTGATAACTCTGGTGACCACCTTGCTACTGGGGACCGTGGAGGACGTGTTGTTCTTTTCGAGAGAACCGATGCCAAGAATGTAATGCCTTGCCTTTGCCCTTTGCAAGCAGTTTCTGAAAATAGGAACTTGATGTTTTTGTTGCATGCTATCAACTGCAGAGCAGTGGAGCAAGAAAGAATCTTGAAGAAACAGATTATCCACTGAGGCACCCGGAGTTTCGTTATAAAACAGAGTTTCAGAGTCATGACCCTGAGGTATTATGATTTTCTTACTCTCTTTTCATACGAATGCAATATGTATGAATGTGTCTGTTTGGTGTTTTCATGCTTGATCTTTTGTCTTCCAGTTTGATTATCTCAAGAGTTTGGAGATAGAGGAGAAAATAAACAAAATCAGATGGTGTCAAACAGCAAATGGCGCTCTTTTTCTCCTATCCACAAACGATAAAACCATCAAGTATTGGAAGGTAAGGATATCTTTTCTTATTTGTTGGCCTCTGAATGACTATGCAGTTAATATAGGCGTACAAAGATAAACTGATCCTTTAATACTCAATCTTGAGAATGTTGAAATATGAACGCGCTGGGCATTGGCATTGTTTGTTGTGTTGCTTACTGTCTCTACATGGTTCTCTTTAGACTGTTTTCTATCAGTAACCTGTTGAGATGAGTATGTTGAGGTGATTCTTTCCTCTTGTTTCTTATGTGAGTATAATAGGTTCAAGACAAGAAGATCAAGAAAATTTGTGATGTAAATTCAGATCCTTCAAGAACTGTTGATAATGTGAACGGTGAAGTACCTGTAGCGGAACCAGTTCATTTCCACCAGGAGGCATCTCATCGCTGCGGTTGCCTGTGGTAGTTGTACTCTAAACAATTTTCTTTTGAACATTTTAACATGCTAGTATTAGCATGGACTGCATCTGAGAGCCAAACCCCTTTTCTGGATGATTTCTAAAACTCTTTTGCAGTGTTGCATTAAGCGATTAAGTAACAATCTTGTAGATATGTGCCCAGAAAAATGATTCAATTTTTCAAACTTGCATTCATTGGTATTCGACTTGTTGCTTTTTTAGTACTAGTCTCCCCTGGGCATTTTCCCGTTCCATTACCTTTGATTAGAGAAATTTGATTTTAATTCTATGCAAAATTACTGGATTATAACTCATTTGTAGACTTAGAGTTCGTTGACATATACAGGTAACTAGCCATTGAGTCCGAGGCCCTGTGGCCTAGATGTCGAAGAGTATATTCTCATGCTCAGGATTATGCATATCAATTTCAATCTCAAATAACAGGTATGTTTATCATTATTCACCCATTAGAATTCTACTGACGTCCTGCTTACTATAGTATCAACTGTCTTTTTCTAGTGTGAGGACACTCTAACTGACACCCGTTCATATCTTAGCCTGAGATATATACTTCCATTGTAAATGGTTTGCTCCTAATATTTTTCTATTAATTAGTGACGGCGAAACATTTATTTCTGCGGATGATTTGCGAATAAATCTTTGGAATCTGGAGATTAGCAATCAAAGTTTCAATATTGTTGATGTCAAGCCTGAGAAAATGGAAGATCTATCTGGTAAGCCATGGGTTTACTGTTAGTACTGTCCAATATGTTCCTTCCATGTTATGGTGTTCTATGTTGAAGTTACTAACTACTACCGCGTTCTTGCAGAGGTTATCACATCAGCAGAGTTTCATCCTACACATTGCAATATGTTAGCTTATAGCAGTTCGAAAGGCTCAATTCGCCTGATTGATTTGCGCCAATCAGCTTTATGTGATTCACATTCCAAATTGTAAGTTCTGAGACTTGCAATTTCTAAAGAGTTTCTTTCTAGCAGCAAAGGCTAAACATTGCTTGTTTTTGTAGGTTTGAGGAACCAGAAGCAGGCAGGTCCTAAATCGTTCTTCACGGAGATAATTGCTTCAGTGTCAGACATCAAATTTGCAAAAGAAGGAAGATATCTACTTAGCCGTGACTACATGACACTTAAGGTCCATACCTTCATTGTTTCCATTGGCATTAGATATGATAATGCCCTTAAAGCTATCAATGGCTGGTTCTTAACTCAAGGTTGTTGTTTTTGCAAATCAGTTATGGGACATTAACATGGATTCAGGTCCGGTAGCAACTTTCCAGGTTCATGAATATCTTAAACCGAAGGTAAGTTTCCTATACTTTGAGAGAGCAGCATTTAACGGTTTGGTTTATAGCTGATTGCTAAACCCCTTTTCCTTGGCCATCTTCAGCTCTGTGATTTATATGAAAACGATTCCATCTTTGACAAGTTTGAGTGTTGTATAAGTGGCAATAGGATTGCGAGCAGCTACAGGTTCATACAGGTACGCCCTGATAAGCAGAGCATATATTCTGTTCTTAAAATTTTCAAAAAGACTGATTCCCTCTCTACCCAGCAATCTGTTCCGTGTGTTTGGTGTTTCCCCGGGAAGTACTGAGACTGCAACCTTAGAAGCAAGCAGAAACCCAATGAGGTAAACTTGAGTAAAGCTATGAAGAGTTAGTGTGCTTGATCTTCTCTTTCTACTCAATCATATGATGAAACGGAATTGTTTGTTGTGGTTTATCATAGGAAACATATCCCAGTTCCCTCAAGTCCACTCAAAGCACTGAGCCGAGTTGTAAGTAGAGGTCAGTCTCTTTCTTTCTATCCATTCTCATTGAAGAATTTGGTATCAAATTAGTAAATAATGAAATGGTCAAAGCAGGATCAGAGAGTCCAGTAGTCGATGGGAATAGCAATGCTCTGGATTACACAACAAAGTTGCTGCATCTTGCTTGGCATCCAAGCGAGAACTCAATTGCATGCGCCGCTGGAAATAGCTTATACATGTACCATGCTTAACACCACCACGCTGAGCAAAAAAAAAAGTAGATAAGAAGGCGCATTTACTCTGCTTTAGGCTCTGGTTTTCTAGGTTCATTAAAATGATTGATAAGGGTTGCTTACATACACCACCACCATCATCATCATCGATCACGTAAGCTCTGTAATCATCATGTTGGACTTGTGGGAATATGGCAAAAGGAAAGGAAAGCAGTGAAAACCAAATCTTTGAAGTGTAGAAATTCACTTATGCACCTTTGAAAAAAGAAAAATCCGTTTGGAAGAAATCGTGATTTTAGTAAAGTTAATTTCCTATGACTTTTGGATAGGATATATAGATTAGATTTTTTTTTTTACAAATCTTTTCTGGTCTTGGTGTAATCATTGTTTTATTGATTATTTGTTACCTTTGTTGACTTATTAAAATGGAAATTGTATAAAATATCACATTTTTACTATATTTTTATGTTTAACTTAATTATTTTATTCATTTTTTAAGAAAAAATACTTATAATTCTAAAATTAATTAATTTAACACTTAGCATTTAAAATTGAGAGACAAGGTAAGGTATTAAAATGTGGAATTTATGATTTGTCTCTTAATAAAAGTATTTATGAAAATATTTCTTTCATGAAGATAAAAATAAATAATGGTACTACTAAGAGGGTAAACATGAAAATTACTTATTACTACTAATAGGGTAAACATGAAAATTACTTACTAAAAATGAAATACATTTCATTTACTAGAGTTTAGTAAACCCTCTAAAGTAGCACTGTCAACTTTCATTTACTAACAATTTTTCATAATTAATTATTTATTTTTATTTTCAAAATACTATTTCCTTCTATAATATTTAAAAATATTTAATATATAAAGATGTTCTCATATTTTTTAGGTAAATTTTAGTTTATCAAAATTGTACAATTGATTCTATTTGGTAACTTATTTTATAACTGATTAAATAGGTTTTTTAATTTATTGTTTAGGTTTTAATCTTTATATTTTACTTAAACATCTTATATAAGAGAGGGAGTAATTAATTTTAAAATAAACATATATCGGAGAGAAAAACATTCAGAACGAGGACAAAGACCAGGACATGAGTATACAAAAGTCAACACGAATCAGATTCTCATTTACATTTTTGCTGGTCTAGACAGAGCTAGAAATCGTAGCCGTACAAGTGACGTCAGTGACGGTCAGCAATAACGGCAGCTTAACGTGAGGACAAAGATGGTGACAAACGGTATCGTATCGACACTTGTGCGGCTCTGGTTCATTGTATCACGATTAGAAAGTGACGGTGGTGCTTAATTAGGATAGGGCTTCAAGTCTAATGATGCTCTTTCAAAGTCAAAGAGAACTTTGCTTGTTAAGCACGCTATTTGTGTTTTTTCATTGTCTGTTAATTCTCATAATAGATCATCTCCAATTGTTTAACACTATTTTTTTTCTAAAATAGAGTAACTTTATAATATAATTAATTATTGCTCTAATAATATTCTATTTAAAAGTAAAAAATAGAATGGTCAATAAAAAATAAACATGTTACTCTATATATATATAAGTAAACTTATTTTTTACTTTATTATAAAGTGAAAAATCAAGTATCACTGAAGTCTTTTTATATTAAATTCTATTTTACAGTCAAAATAGAGTGGAGTTGGAGATATTTTTAGTGAGGACAAGGGCATCATCACATCATTGTCTAAGTTTGTGTGTTTGTTTTTTCTCTATTTCAAATTAATTATCGTTCTAAAGTTTAAAATTTATTTTATTTAAGTGTTGTTTTATGCTTTAATATATTTATTATTTATTTTTTAATTTATTTTTAATCTAACTTATCAATTAATATAATTAAATAAAATATTGTATTGATAAACATGAAGTTTTAATGATTTTCTTACTTTATGTGAAAAATGTAAAATGGTAATTAATCTAAAACGGAAAGAGTACTTATTACTGCTAATTAATAAATTTAAGTAAACAAATATAGGTTTTATGAGAAAATATGATGTTCTCTACAAAATGACATCAAACTAGTTAAGTCAACAAGTCAATCGCAAAGTCCAACGCGTGAAATTTTGTCAATGAAAGGCATTGAAGGAAAATTCGAAGGAAGTTCACTTGTTCCTACTTCCTTGTCAATTTTTATTTTGCCAGAAAATATACTACGAAATAGTGATGTTTAACCCATAACCATCCACAACCGTTAAAACTCAGCTAAATCATTCAATATATACATAAATTAAGGTATCGCTAATGAAAATTATGCTTTTTGTTACAATTTTTTTTACAAATTGGTACTGTATGAATTTTCTTTAATGCAATTTAAAGGCGAAATTTTGTTTCGTCAATTGATAATAATATTACATATGCAATATTAACAAAACCATGATTTAAAATTTATAAATTCAAAATTTTAATATATGCAATATTAACAAAAATGTTAACCAGCTTTCAAAAAAGAAGTTCAAAATGTAAATTTTGCTAACTTACAAAATAAAAAAGAAGATAGACTTATGCATTTTACGTGGACCCAAAAATTTGAACTGAAACCGATGAAAATATCTGATTTAAAATCGAACTGAACATTTATAAGTATCTAGTTGAGTTTAAAATTTTATACCCGAAAGAACTAGAACTGAAAAGTACCAACCCATATAGAACTATACCCAAAAAACTCGATCCGACTAGACCTAACTCGATAAGAACCGATTTGTACTTGATTTAAAACATAAATATCCAAACTATGATTTTTATATTCTATTTTCTGTATTTTAGTTTATGATTTAATTGAAATATCTTTACGTTAACTTATATTTATTGTTATTTTTATAATATTTTTCAAGTAATATGAAGTTTAAATGTAAAATTTAGAGTTCAAAATTTTTATTTTAGTTATTAATAGTTATTTTAGTTATTCAATAGAAATTTAGATAAATATGACATATTTAAACTAAATTTAATGGAGTTTGAGTATTTTGTGTTTTTTCGGAACTTAAATATTGAACCGATTTGGATCCGATATAGATCCGAAAGTTATCTGTATTTTAATCATAAATCCAAACAGATATAGACCTGGAAAAAAACTTACCCGAGTCCAAATATAAAAAATTTAAGTATTTAGTTGAATTCAAAACTCTAAGATTTAGACCTGAACGAAACCGGTCCCGAAGCCGCACCCAAAAACTTGAACGCTCCCAGGCTTAATAAAAGACAGCAATTTTTTTTTAGTTGAATGTTAAATTGAATTCAAAGAAAAAAGACAGCAAAGATTAAGACCAACATAATCTGGATGTAATAAAATCCAGAAAGTGTTGAACTCTTGTAATAATAATATAAAAGCAACATATTCTCTATTCCTCTCTCTATAAGACTGACTATAAATACAAACCCACAAATATCTCCACCCCATATCTCTCTCTTCCTCTCTAAACCCATTCCCACCGAACAACGTCCAAAACTACACTAACCAAAATGCAGGAGGATCTGACGTCAGCAGCAGCGTATTACCACCACCAATCGATGATCATGAAACGGCGAAGCAAGAGCAGCTAAACTGCCCATCGCTGTGACTCACCCAACACCAAGTTCTGTTACTACAACAACTACAAACCTCTCACAGCCACGTCACTTCTGCAAAAACTGCCGTCGTTAACTGGACCAAAGGCGGTTCCCTCCGTAACATCCCCGTCGGCGGCGGTTCTCGCAAGAACAACTTGAAACGCTCCTCCCGCAGTTTCCTCTTCTTCTCCTTCTCCGTCGAGTAGCAGCTCCAAGAGTAAAGAGAGGAACCACGGGGAATTTCGGGTCAGGAAATGGATCCGACCCGGATGTTACACGGGTTACCGGTTGGAGATCCGATTAGTGGGAGTTTCGGTTCGTTGTTGGCTTCGAATATGCAGCAGATTAGAGGGGTTAGCTACGAAACCGGGTCGGGTTGGTATCCGGGTATGGAGTTGGGTTTGGATTCGGGTTTTCGGAGGAGTGATGACGCCGCGTTGACTGATGTACCGATGAACAGAGTGGAGAAGAATTGAAGAATGTGAAGGTAATATAGTAAATTCCTATTGAGATGTATATGTTAGTCATGGCGTACTTCCAATACAAACGACAAATGATGTCGGTCCATTTAAGTGATATATATATATATATTCTTTTCTTTTTTTTCCCTCATTGGCTATTGTGAGTGTTAATATGACCATATTTAATGTAATTATAGAATTGGACTCTTTTTTTCTGTAAATTATAGAATTTGACTAATAATCGGTTTTATACAATTTTTCAATTTAATTTTATACATTAATCTGATTAATTTTGATTTTATACGTTGATCTGATTAATTTTGTCATTGCTTAATTATTCAAACTTCAGTTTTGATGCGGAATTCATAATTCTTTGAAATTTATTAGTGAGATCATAATTATAATGATTTAAATATATTTATCAGAAAAAAATTTTAGATACGATGTATTATATCAACTTTTTATTATTAGTTTGCTATATTGATTAAATAAAAGAAGTTTAAGAAAGGAAAAAGAAAAACTAATTTCAGTTAGAACTATAAGTATATTATCATCATTGAAGCTGGGACGGTTGAAAAAGTCCACGCGGTTACATATGTCACAATCGCAAATCTATCTATAGTCATTGCTGTAAGTAAATATTGAAAGAAAATTCAGAAAAGAAATTAAATTGTGGTCCAAATTAGATGGATAAAACTTAACTCATAAGAAATGAGAAGTCCACTTCATAGATAGGCTGTGAAATTCAGGTAAAAATGATTTGAAATGATGAGCAATGAGTTGTTATTATCAAACATTGGGACTGAGCATCATTATCCAAGGTTATTAGGAATTGGTTCTTGCACTTGTTCGCAGGTCCCACTGATATGTGGGGCTCTATGAACAGTGTAAAAATCACTTCTAAAAATGCTAAATAAGAACCGGTTTTAGAGAGTTTCTTACACTGTTGCGGGCTCCACTGACACGTGGGCGGCCCACGATTGGTTTATTTTTTTATTTTTATTTTTTTTTAATCAGTAAAAAAAAAAAATTAAGAACTCCATTAGGGGTTCTAGGGATAATGATGCTTTTAGATTACATTTTATTGACAAAGGAGTTTAACTATATTTGTAAAAGGCTTATTTATCATCTCAATGATGGGGATATTCTATTTATTTTTATGATGGTTACTCTAGTTTTGATTTTAATGACCACACTAGATGTTGCTATAACAATTTATGGTATTTGCAAACTCATAATTTTCTCTTTTAAAATGGAATGTAAATTTAGCTTCATATATTTTAAAAGATATCAATAAGTTTTTTATATATTTTATATTTCTAACGATTTTAAAAGTATATAATATGAAGTTGTTAGTATCATATTAGTATTTTTATCAAGACTATATGTAAATAATATAATATAGATCGCGTTTCTGGTATAATTGATTAAATAAATCAAAACTATTCAACAATCAAACTTCATATATGATTAACCTATACTGTACCCTATAAAATAGATATGTACAAAAGTAAATCGATAATAATTCTCAGTAATATATAAGATATTATATACTGTTGGTAGTTTTATATTTCAGGCTAAATTATGCATGAGCGTAAACGAATGTCAATAGAATGAAACATGTTTAACAGTATTAAGCTACACAAACAAGACCTCTTTAACATTGGTATCTCTCTCTTT
>CAJHQP010006073.1:0-40876 GCA_905132765.1 Moricandia arvensis | reverse complement strand
GAGCTTTGATGAGGGCATCAATGTCTGACCTCCTGATCAGCTCATGATCCATGCTCTTCAAGGGAGTGTGTTGAGAAGTCAAGGCCTTTCCTTCCCCTTCACGAGTGGTTGAACCTGCTTCCAGCTGAACCACCAGCTTCACTTGCACTCGGTTGAAAGGTGGGCTCTTGCATCACGTTCCTTCATGAACTTTGCTGGTTTGAGATGAGGGTGGAGAATCCAGCACTGGGCTCCTTTTATGACCCGGCTTCTTGCAGTGATCACAGTTGCCTCCAAACCTCCTATCTTCACTACCTCTTCTTTCATCAGGCCTGAACATGGCTCTGTTAGCCTGAACAGCCTCGGCTTTAGTTGGCCCAGCGAAAGCTCCCCCTTTCCACCAAACAACCCAAGGACCCTTCCTCCTTCTGAATCTGAGCACATACTTCCTCCAAGTTGGAAGCTTTGGTGACCTGAGTAATGTGCTTAATCAGATCGTTGAAGGCCGGATTCAGAGTCAACATTAACCCAACACCACCTGATCTTGTTCACTCCTCTCCATGAAGATCTTGATCTGTTATGTTGGGTCTAAGCATCTCTAAGTTCGGACCATAGTGCCCTGAACTTACCCAAGTGTTTGGTAAACTCAACATCTTCTTGAGCAAGAGTGTTTATGGCTCTCTTAAGCTCAAAACACTCGGCTCAGATTGATGTGTTACCATAGATCTTCTGGAGAGGTCTCCCACAGGTCCTTTGGAGGTCTCGCAGTAGCTGTAAGCTTTCTAAGATTGGGTGGATCTAGAGAGCCATGAATCATGTTTGCACCCATCATGTCATCTTGGATCCCACTTCTGTTGAGCAGCTAAAGCGGCCTTCCTTTGCACCTTCTTCCTCACTAGCAACTGATTTTGGAGCATCATCAGTGATATGACTCCACAAACCCTTGCTCCAACCGCAGTCTTCACAAGCCGAGACCACAACAGGTAGTTTCCACACCTTTAAGAGTAACCGGAACCGCTAACATCACCTTGCTTCCTTCCATCTTCTAAACGAAACTCAAGAACCCAGAAAGCTTGAACCTTTGAACTCGAAATGAAGCTGAAGAACGTAGATCTAAACACCAGGATGTAACGAACCTGGCTCTGATACCATGAGATTTTGAGAGAAAGAGAGTAGAGTAACGAGAGAATGAGAGAAAGAGTGAAAGATTGAGAGATTAGAAGAGAGTTTACTCGATGTTCATGATGAACTCGAGAGAGAGAGTAAAGAGAACCATAAGAGAAAGAAATGATTTGCTTGATTGATTATTCAGAGAGGAGTTACAAATATATAGGCAGAGCTTTTAGGTTACAACGGATACATAAAGCAAAGCTATGGAATGGGAGACGTGGCCGGTCAAGAGAAGAGGCGCGCCTGGTTTGAACGAGTGGCTGAGGGGTGCGAGATGCCTTTGGCATCTTGACCAGATGCCTTCTCCTTTCCAGCCTTGGACAGGCTGTCCTCTGGTCAAGCTTGACCCCTTATCCGCGCGAGCCTCTTCTTTACCGATTACCAGCAAGTTAACCTCTCCCTTTTCACCCACCAAGGTTATCTTCTTCCTTCTGCCTTGTGACCCAAGTTTCAGCCATGGATGTACGGACCAAGCAGTTGTACGGATCCGTACAACTTGACCCGGAATTTGCACAAGACCAAATGTGAATTTGGTCGAGTTTAAAATCATTTGGGTCGAGTGGTCCGTACGGTCGGCCGTACAGTCCGTACCGGTCGCGTACCGTCCGTACACTTGACCCAGATTTTGCACATCCTCCTTTTGATCCCAAACTCCATCCTAAACCTTTTAAACCTCCTCTCTTTATTACCTCAGATCAACACCTCGTCCTTGGCACTTGAAATACTTGACATCCCGAGCTCTGCGAACCTTAGAAGCCTCGGCCTTTGCCTTTGCCCTTGTCAAGGATGCTACTCGGTTTGGGTTCTTCCCTCGGGTAGTGTTTGTTTTCTTTCTGATATGGCCTAGACTCCTTAGGATAGGTTGGCTTCTCTTCCTTAGTGTTGTGTAACCGATTGGATCCAAAGCTGGTTCGTGAATGTACATTCCTCTTAAGCTGTTGTTCCACAAGAATAGCCTTGTGTAACATCTCTTCTAAATCCACATAATGCTGCAATTCTACATTGTCTTGTATCTTACGTTTAGACCACAAACAAAACCTTGACATTGTGGCTTCTCTAGCTCTGATATACTAGCCCTCAGCATGAGTAACTCCATCTCCTGGTAATATTGTTCTACTGATATTGATCCTTGAGTGAGTTTTCTGAGCCTATGATGCAGGTCTTTATGATAATGACTTGGAACAAATCTCTTGCGCATGATAGATTTCATCTTCTGGCCATGTTTCAACTGGTTCCTCACCATTCCTCCTTCCGTTTGTAACAATACTGATCCCACCAGCTAGAGCATATTCATAGGAACTCAAGTAGCAGCTTATCTGGAATCTTCCTTTGATTGTGTTACTGCTTACACTGAAAGGACCAACTCATCTTCTTCTCCCATTCAAGATAGGCATCCGGATCAGCATTTTCCGATGGCAGGGGAGGTATCTTGATCTTTTAAACCAGCAAGCATCATCTCTCTGATTTATCCTTCCTTTCTTGTCACACGTCTCTGTCCCCTCGTTTGGCCTTTCTCTGGATGAGGAAACTGATTTGTTCATAATAGTTATTCAGTCTCTTCAGAGCCAGCATGCTCTTTGTCCGCGTTGGCATACGTCCTTCTTCTATCTGCTAGTCTTACGACTGTGGCCTTAACCAGTAGCTCGGCTTACTTCCTCCCTGAATTCTTTACGGAGCTCATTGAGACTGGTCTTCATCATCTCAGTCATCGTTGCTAGCATGGATTGGTTCAGTTGAGCAGTCATGGCTTCTATTAGTAACTTGTTCTTTCGGACCAACTCGGCTTCTTCTTCAGGTTTGGTCCCCATCGGTACCTACACCAATGAAACACAAACACAAGTAAGTAGTTCAAGGTAATTAATGAGCAGGAACAACAAAAGATTCAACACAAAACAACAACAATACTTGTTCGGCAAGAAATAACTCCCTATGCGGCTAGGTTTAGCAAAATAAACAAGGGTTTTCGCTCAAATCCAAAAAAAGGAAATTAACAAAATTTTGGCTAAAACATAAAGCACACGAGCAGCCCTAAGACAAACCCTAGTTATACTTTTATTCGAGTTGATAAAGGAGTATGACAGCTGATTCAAAAAAAATCAAGAGAAACGAGACTTCCTTAACAAAAGCAGCTCTGATACCACATGACACACTCCTAGGATGCTTCTTTGGTTGATGGGAGGATAGATCCTTGCAAGAACGAATCAGAGACTCAAGTTCTTCAAGGCTGTGGATTGAATGGTGACACAAGTGGGTTGAGAGAACTCTTGATACTCCTAGATGACTAGTTCAGATATGACACACCGAGATAGACACCCTTAAGGCTCTGGATATTACACACCAGAAAAACACTCGACAACTAGAGAGAGAGCCCCCAAGATGAACAAAAGACTTTGATATTAGATTGCTTAAATTCTCAAGGGTTTGCGGAAACCCTTAAATAAAGAAACCAGAGAACATGCTCTAGGACTTCGGAAATTATAACATAAAAACTATAGTCTTAAAATAACATAAGGTAAAATAGATAGTCTTCAAGTAATCTTGGGACGAGATAGGGCCTAGGTGATTCGTAAGACAAGTCGTGGCGCCATTAAAAACCTTCCTCCGGAAAACCTCGTGGGACAAAACCAAAATAACACGTTCCTAGGATACTGCTCTGGATTATTTGGGATAGATCCTTGCGTAAACGAATCAAAAGACTCAAGTTTACCAAGGCTTGTGGATCGATTGGTGACACAAAGAGGTGTGGAAGGTCTCCTTGATACTCCTAGGCACTAGATCGGATATGACACACCAAACTAGAACCCTTAGTCGCCGGATATGACTCACCAACAAGCTCTTGCACTCGACAAAGATCAGAGAGAAAGAGAGAATACAAAAGGTTTATGTTAAAAGACTGCGTGCCTTAGAATGAGGTTTACATGAGTTTAAATAGAAACCAAGGAACAGGCTCCTTTAGGTTTCGAGAATCATAATGAAATAAAAACCATAGTCTAAACTTAAACTAAGATAGAAATGTGGTCGGTCCTAATATGCATACATATCATGCATATCCTAAGATACATCAACTAGGTGATTTGTGAAGCAAACTAAGGCCTCGTTAAAAACCTAACTTTAGAAAACCCATTGGGACAAAACCAAAGGTAGGGAAAAAGAGCACACTTAGGTTGCTTGCCTAGTTGATGATCAGCTTGATAAAGGGGTAGCTTGAATGGTGGTGAGGGTGTCTTGGTTGATCAAGCTTCGGCCAAGACAATCTTCTTGTATGAGGGATATCTTAAGTAATCCTCCAATAGCTTCCTTGAGCTTCTTTGATCTGGAACGAGTCATAGGCCCTTCTGGAATAGACAATGCATCTTCATCAATTGGTTTGTCCATCAGCTCACCATCTCCATTAGTTGGCTGGTCCATGATCACATCATCCCCTCCCTCTTGAAAAGGATTTGTCCTCAAATCTGGCTCATCTGCGACAAAAGGGATCAAGTCAGTAACGTTGAAGCTATTACTCACATCATACTTACCTTGGAGGTCCAGCTTGTAGGCATTGTTGCTGATCTTCTTTATGACCTCAAAAGGTCCATCGACCCGCGGCATCAGTTTAGATTTCCTTTCATTTGGAAATCTCTCTTTCCTTAGATGTACCCACACTTGGTCACCAACTTCAAACACCTTCTCACGTTTTCCTTTGTTGGCATGTTTGACATACTGCTTTGTTTTATCTTCAATGTTGCGTCTAGCTTGCTCATGAATCTGTTGTACCATCTCAGCCTTCTTCTTGCCATCCATACTAACTCTTTCACACTCAGGTAAAGGCATTAGATCCAAAGGAGAGGTGGGATTGAACCCATAAACAATTTCAAATGGTGAAAACTTAGAAGCAGAATGCATAGCATGATTGTATGCAAATTCACAATGAGGCAAATAGTCTTCCCATGATTTCAAGTTCTTTTTAATGAATGCTCTCAAAAGAGTTCCTAGTGTCCTATTGACTACTTCGGTTTGCCCATCAGTTTGTGGATGGCATGTGGTTGAGAACAATAGCTTAGTGCCTAGCTTAGACCAAAGGGTCTTCCAGAAATAACTTAGAAATTTAGCATCTCTATCTGACACTATAGTTCTAGGCATGCCATGCAAACGGACTATCTCTTTAAAGAACAAGTTGGCTACGTGCAATGCATCATCAGTCTTGTGGCAAGCAATGAAATGTGCCATTTTTGAAAACCTATCTACCACAACAAAGATAGAATCCTTTCCAGTTCTAGTTCTAGGCAATCCTACAATGAAGTCCATAGAGATATCATTCCATGGATGATAAGGGATAGGTAATGGAGTGTACAAACCATGAGATTGGACCTTGGATTTAGCTTGTTTGCACGTTGTACACCTTCCACAGATTCGTTCGACATCTCTCTTCATGTGTGGCCAAAAGAAATGATCCTGCAAAACCTTAAGGGTCTTGGCAATTCCAAAATGCCCCATGAGGCTTCCTCCATGAGATTCCCTGACAAACAAATCTCTCAAAGAGCAGTTAGGCACACACAAACGATTGTCATAGAATAAGAACCCATCCTGTCTAAAGTAATGCCCAGCAGCAAATTTTGCACAAGACTTGTATGCATCCCCAAAATCTTTATCAGTTTCATACATACCTTTGAGTTGCTCAAATCCTAAGAGCTTGGCATCAAGAGTGTTCAAGAGTACATACCTTCGTGATAGTGCATCAGCAACTATGTTTTCTTTACCTTGTTTATACTTGATGACATAGGGGAAAGTCTCAATGAACTCCACCCACCTTGCGTGTCTCTTGCTGAGCTTGCTTTGTCCTTTTAGATACTTGAGGGATTCATGATCCGTGTGGATCACAAACTCTTTGGGCCAGAGGTAATGTTGCCATGTTTGTAAAGCTCTGACTAATGCATACAACTCCTTGTCATAGGTAGCATAATTGAGGGTTGCGCCTCCAAGTTTTTCACTAAAGTATGCTATAGGCTTCCTATCCTGCATCAATACAGCACCAATACCAATCCCTGAGGCATCACATTCAATTTCAAATGTTTTAGAGAAATCAGGAAGTATAAGGAGAGGAGATTGAGTAAGCTTCTCTTTAAGTGTTTGGAAGGCAGCTTCTTGTGCTTCTCCCCATTTGAATCCAACATCTTTCTTGACAACTTCAGTCAGAGGGGCTGCTATGGTGCTAAAATCCTTCACAAAGCGTCTATAGAAGCCGGCAAGTCCATGGAAACTCCTTACTTCTCCTACTGTGGTTGGACTTGGCCAGTCTTTGATGGCCCTAATCTTCTCCTCGTCCACTTTAACCCCATCTGCACTCACCACAAATCCTAAAAAAACCAAATTATCCGTGCAGAAGGTACACTTCTTAAGGTTAGCATAAAGTTTCTCATGTCTCAAAACATCAAGAACAGCCCTAAGATGGCCTAAATGTTCCTCAAAGTTTTTGCTATAGACCAGGATATCATCAAAGTAAACCACAACAAAATGACCTATGAAAGACCTAAGGACATGGTTCATCAATCTCATGAATGTACTAGGTGCATTTGTAAGCCCGAATGGCATGACTAACCATTCGTATAGACCATGTTTAGTTTTGAATGCTGTTTTCCATTCATCACCCTCTTTCATCCTAATTTGATGGTACCCACTCTTCAAATCTATCTTAGAGAAAATGCATGAGCCATGTAATTCATCTAACATGTCATCTAGTCTAGGAATAGGGTGGCGATACTTCACTGTTATGTTGTTGATTGCTCTACAATCAACACACATGCGCCAGCTACCATCTTTCTTAGGCACAAGGAGAACTGGAACTGCACATGGGCTTAAGCTTTCTCGGATGTGGCCCTTCTCCATCAGTTCCTCTACTTGCCTTTGCAATTCCTTAGTCTCAACTGGATTAGTTCTGTAGGCTGGACGGTTTGGAAGTGTTGATCCAGGAACAAAATCAATTTGGTGCTCAATCCCTCTTACTGGTGGAAGACCTATGGGATTGTCTTCAGGAAAGACATCATCATATTCCTGTAAAAGAGAGACAAGTTCACTCGGGTATGCCGGTGGGAGATCAGTGATGGTTAGTAGAGATTCTTTAAAGACAAGCAAAAGAACAGGAGTTTGAGAGTATAGAGTTCTTTTGATTTCTCCCTGTTTGGCATAGAAGTTATGCTGCTTGCTTTGGTCTGGTTTGAGGTCGATTTCTTTCTTCTTTTGGAGCTGGAGTTGATCTTGTTGAACCTCCTTAGGAGTGAGAGGTACCAAGGTAGTTTTCCTTCCTTTGAACTCAAAGGAATGCTTGTTGGTATAGCCATCATGTACCACACGCCTATCTGATTGCCAAGGCCTTCCAAGGAGGATGTGACTTGCTTCCATTGGTAACACATCACACAGGACTTCATCCTCATATCTTCCAATGGCTAGAGGCACCATTACTTGACTGGACACCTTCATCTCACCTTCCTCATTGAGCCATTGTAGCCGGTATGGTTTTGGATGCCTTTGAACTTTCAGTCCCAACTTCTTTACCATTGTTTCACTAGCAACATTAACACAGCTTCCGCCATCCACAATGAGACTACAAACCTTTCCTTGCACCAAACACCTCGTATAGAAAAGGTTTTCACGTTGCTCGAGTTCCTCAGTCTTGGTTTGTAGGTTCAAGAGTCTTCTAGCCACCAACAATTTTCCTCTCACTGGTTCTTCTTCATATTCTTCCTCAGACTCATCATGATCATACTCGGATCTGTAGTCCTCAGACTCATACTCTCCGTTCTCCAGTAAGATCATGATGCGTTTGTTGGTGCACTCAGTGGCATAGTGCCCTCTTCCTTGGCACTTGAAGCACTTGACATCCCTAGCTCTTGAACTGGTAGCTTCGGCCTTTCCTTTATCTCTCCCAAAGATGGCACTTGGTTTGGTTTCTCCTTTAGGATATGGTTTATTTTCCTTAGTGTAGGCTGGTTTCTCCTCTTTAGGTGTTAGATACCTTGAGGATCCATAGTTGGAACGAGAGTGTCCCTTCCTCTTGAGTTGTTGTTCCACAAGTATAGCTTTGTGCAACATCTCTTCTAGCTCAACATAGTGTTGCATCTCCACATTGTCTTGGATCTCTCGGTTGAGTCCTCCTAGAAACCGAGACATAGTGGCTTCTCTATCTTCAGATATGTTTGCTCTTAACATCAGTAGTTCCATTTCTTGAAAGTATTCTTCTACGGTCCTTGAGCCTTGAGTGAGCTTCCTTAGTTTCTGATGTAGATCACGGTGATAATGACTTGGGACAAACCGTCTGCGCATAATTGATTTCATCTCATGCCATGATTCAACTGGATTCTCCTGGTTTCGTCTCCTAGTGGTTACTAACTGATCCCACCAGCTCAAAGCATAATCATAGAACTCAGTGGCTGCTAGTTGTATCTTTTGAGCTTGAGTGTACTGCTGACAATCAAAGACCAAGTCTATCTTCTTTTCCCATTCCAAATAGGCATCCGGATCAGCCTTGCCATGGAAAGAAGGTATCTTCAGTTTTAGCCCAGCAAACTCATCTCTTTGGTGTCTCCTACCATCATGATCACGCCTCTGCCTTCTCCTGCTTTCTCTAGAAGCAGAACTATGATAGCGTTCATAGTAGTTGTCAGTCTCTTGGGAGCCAGCATGTTCTTGGCGTGTGGGGATTGCTCTTTCTCTTCTAAGCTCATTGCTAGTGCCTTGACCAGTAGTTTGCCTGATCTCTTGCATAAGTTCATCCCGCAACTCCTTAATGTTAGCCTTCATCAAGTCTCCCATGGTTGAGATCATAGTCTGATTGAGTTGTTGGGTCATAGCCTCCATCAGCAGCTTGTTCCTTCTCATTAGTGCGGCTTCCTCATCTGATTCATTCACCATTGTTCCTGGAACAATTCAAACACTCAACCAGTAAAGAGTTCAAATCGAAACGACAAAGGAAACAAGTTTACTTGAACAAGAATTTTCGGAACAGAAACTTGATCAACAAGTAACGGATTCAAATCGATTACTCCAAAGGATTTTGATCAAACAAAGATCAGAAAACTTTCAAAGACACAATCGACTAAGGCCCTAACACAGTTTGATGATCTATGAATCAACAGAATGGATCAAAATACAAGGAAACTTTTCAATTTCGAGATCACAAACTTGTAACGTAAGCAACAAGTAATCGAAACGATTTTCAAAAATCCGTGATCTAGACTTGTAAATCAATCAACTTTCCACGAAATAAACAAAGATCAATCGGTTTAGAACCAGTATAAGAATAGATCAATCGATTTTCAGATCAGAGAACAATGATCAATCACAACAACAGAGTAGATGAATCGATCACAGATTGAATCGATTAACACACTTTTAGATTTCTCAGTTTTATCAATCAAACGATCAGATTTATCAATAGAACTCACAAGGATGAATAGATCAATCGGTAAACACAAGAACAAGATCAGATCACTCGTTATAATCAACACAAAACACAAATCGATCAAAAACTTAAGAGAATATGAAAAGATCGGATCGAAAACAGAAAGGATAACGAGAACTCCCCTTCCAGAGATGCTCTGATACCACTTAACACGTTCCTAGGATACTGCTCTGGATTATTTGGGATAGATCCTTGCGTAAACGAATCAAAAGACTCAAGTTTACCAAGGCTTGTGGATCGATTGGTGACACAAAGAGGTGTGGAAGGTCTCCTTGATACTCCTAGGCACTAGATCGGATATGACACACCAAACTAGAACCCTTAGTCGCCGGATATGACTCACCAGCAAGCTCTTGCACTCGACAAAGATCAGAGAGAAAGAGAGAATACAAAAGGTTTATGTTAAAAGACTGCGTGCCTTAGAATGAGGTTTACATGAGTTTAAATAGAAACCAAGGAACAGGCTCCTTTAGGTTTCGAGAATCATAATGAAATAAAAACCATAGTCTAAACTTAAACTAAGATAGAAATGTGGTCGGTCCTAATATGCATACATATCATGCATATCCTAAGATACATCAACTAGGTGATTTGTGAAGCAAACTAAGGCCTCGTTAAAAACCTAACTTTAGAAAACCCATTGGGACAAAACCAAAGGTAGGGAAAAAGAGCACACTTAGGTTGCTTGCCTAGTTGATGATCAGCTTGATAAAGGGGTAGCTTGAATGGTGGTGAGGGTGTCTTGGTTGATCAAGCTTCGGCCAAGACAATCTTCTTGTATGAGGGATATCTTAAGTAATCCTCCAATAGCTTCCTTGAGCTTCTTTGATCTGGAACGAGTCATAGGCCCTTCTGGAATAGACAATGCATCTTCATCAATTGGTTTGTCCATCAGCTCACCATCTCCATTAGTTGGCTGGTCCATGATCACATCACAAAAGCAAGGAAAAGAGCACACACCAAATGTCTTGCCTAAACACTAGCTCAGCTTGATGTAGAGATAGCTTGAATGGTGATCAAGATATCTCGGACCATCAAACCGTGTCCAAGACTTTCTTCTTGTTGTTGATATGAAGTGAGTAATCCTCCAATGGTCTCTTTGAGATTCTTGGCTCTGGAACAGTTCATGGGACCTTCTGGAATGGTCAAAGCATCATCACCAGGCTGCTGGTATATGGTAGCATCAGGTGGATCGTCTAAGATCTCTTTACCCTCTTGGGTAAGCTGGTCCATGATCACATCACATCAGGATACGGTTAGCCATGCTCCAATGGTGCTCCTTTGGCCCTTGCATATGTTGACTCACCTGGTTCACAGCAAAGCATATATCAGGCCCGTGTAATGGTCAAGTAAATCAACTTACCAACAAGCTTTCTGTAAAGCTTGGCCTCTTCAAATGGTTGGCTATCCTCAATCTCCCCCTCACGTGGAATCTTGTACCCATCTTATAAGGGTGTCTTCACACTCTTTCCTACAAGCTTACATGCATCTTTCAAAAGATCAAGTGTATATTTTCTTTGGGAAAGGAATAAACCTTCATTGCATCTACATATCTCAATCCCAAGGAAGTATTTCATTTCTCCCAAGTTTTTGATCTCAAAAACCGACTTTGGAAAGTCTTTGGTTGATTGAATACCAACCTTGTCACTTCTTGTGATGATGATATCGTCAACATACACAAGAAGGACAACAATACCTGATGGAGTGGTCAAGGTAAAGAGGGTGTGGTCGAGTTCAGACTTCTTGAAGCCTTTCCCATTGAGAGTAGTGCTCAGCTTGGTGTATCAGGCTCTAAGAGACTGCTTCACTCCATATATAGCCTTCTTCAGCCTCAACACGTTTCCATCCATAACCAAATGCTCAAGACCAAGAGGTGGAAGCATGTACAATTCATCTTCAAGTTCTCCTTGGAGGAAGGCATTCTTCACATCCATTTGCCAAAGACCCCATTCTAAGTTTACTCAAGAGAGTGTACTATCCAAATAGTATGAAGCTTGGCAACTAGGGCAAAGGTGTCATTGTAGTCCTCTCCATATGTTTGAGTGAAACCCCTTGTCACAAGTCTTGTTTTATTCCTATCAATCTTCCCATTTGCAAGATACTTGATAGTGAATATCCATCTGCTGGTCATAGCCTTCTTTCCTTTTGGAAGTTTGCTCTATAACCAAGTATCATTCTTGATCATTGCCTCTGCTTCAGCTCCAACTGATTCCTTCCACTCTTTGTCTTATATGGCTTCTTCATAGGATCTTGGTATCTGGCTCTCATCCAAACTGATCATAAAGACACTATGCTCTTCCGGGTAGTGAATAAGGGTGCAAACAACTTGAGTAGGATGCACAACTTCTTGAGCATTGTAGTATACCCGGTTGTTGATCCAGTTTGATGGAGGGTTCCTCACCCTTGTACTCCTTCTCAAAGGTTGAGCTACTTCCGGTTGAGCCTCCTCGACCTCTTCTTCTTCCTGGCTTCCATCTCCAACTTCTCCCTCATCTTGATCATGTGTGGAACCTGATTCTTCATCATGCTGTTCCTCAGGTTCAATTCCCCCCCCCTCATGGTCAAGGTGGGGTTCCTGACCATTATCATTAGCAGTGGGGAGACCTTATTGTTGTTGTCCTCCTCCACTCCTTGGATCCTGAGATAAGTTAATCCCAAGATTCTCCAATATTATCCTAAAGTTTTCTGCTTTATGGATGCAAAATCCTTAAGCTCCGCTTGGTTCTTCTCCTCATATAACCCTCTTTCCCCTACAAACTTCACATCCCTTGACACTACTACCCTTCTGGTCGCCGGATCATAACACTTGTACCCCTTCTGAGTTGGTGAATACCCAATAAACATCCCTTTTGTGCTCTTGGCTTCCAACTTGTTCCTTAGCTCTCCTGGTTTGTTAAAAAAGCAGAGGCAACCAAAGACCTTGAGATGATCTAAGGATGGTCTATGCTTGTTCAGAACCTCAAAGGGTGATTGATCTTCAAGGACCTTGGTTGGGGTTCGGTTGATCAGGTAACAAGCAGTAGCCACAGCATCACTCCAAAACCTCTTCGGCACATTAGCTTGGAACATTATGGACCTAGCAACTTCCATAAGGTGCCGGTTCTTCCTTTCAGCAACCCCATTCTGTTGTGGAGTGTAAGGACAGCTTGTTTGGTAAAGGATCCAATGCTGGGATAGGTGTTTCTTGAAGGCTTGACTCGTATACTCCCCACGATTATCTTATCTAAAAATTTTCAGCTTAGCATTGAAATGGTTAGTCACATATGTTTGAAAATTTCTAAATGCATCAAGCACCCTATCCTTAGATGGAATCAAGGCTATCCAGGTATATTTAGACTTCTCATCTATGAATGTGACAAAATAATTATGGTTCTCCATAGATAAACAAGGTGCAGTCCAAACATCCGAGTGTATTAAATCAAAGCAGTGATCGTAGAAAGTGGAAGACTTTTGAAACACAGTTTTACAATGCTTGCCTAAGATACAAGCTTCACAATCATTATTCTCAAACAAAACACCTGGAACCATTAATTTTAAAGCTCTAACATGAGGGTTTCCTAGTCTAGCATGCCACAAAGCATTCTTATTCAAATCCAAAAGCAGAAACAGAAGTAAAGGAACAGCTATGATCAGGTGAAGAAGTAAGCTCCTCAAGCAAGTAAAGATCCCCTTTAGTAACTCCTTTCCCAATCAAATGGATTGTTTCACTATCCTGAAATTTCACATCATTAGGACTAAAGATCACATTGCATTGCAAGTCATTAGTACATTTCTTAACAGATAACAAATTTGATGTAAACTCAGGCATATAGAAGCACCTAGATTCCTTATCAAACAATTTTAGCTTGTCTACACCTCTTATTGGGATCCTATCACCATTAGCAATCATAACATGTCCATGCGCAAGTTCTATATCTCTAATCAGACTAGTATCACTAATCATATGATGAGATGCACCTGAATCAACTATCAAGGGCTTAGACATGCTACAAGCACTATGAGATAAACCATCAATCCTAAAATGGGTATAAGCATCAGTTTGATCATGAGAACTAGCAATCTTAGATGCACCAAAAGAATACCCCCTGAGGTTACCAAGAGTGTTACCATTGTATTTGAGCATCTTAATGAGAGCATCCATTTCTGAACGGCGGATGAACTCATGCTCATTTGGACGGTTGGTTTGAGCTGTGTAGGTCAACAGGGCTTTGTTCTCTCCACCTACAGCCTGCTGTGCTCGGTTGGATGGCCCGGCTCCTCTTACTCCATGCTGATCACCTCCTCCATGGTTCACATTCGCCCATGCAATTCTGTCCTTCATGAACTTGGTTGGCTTCAGGTGAGGATGAAGGATCCATCACTGGTGCTTCATGTGGCCTTGTCTCTTGCAATTGTCGCAGTTGCCATTGAACCTCCTTTCTTCAAAACGGTTCATCTTGTTGGCTTGAGGTACCTCAACTTGGTTAGCTAAGGTAAGCTCCCCCTTTCTTCCAAACAAACCCAAAGATCCTTGCTCCTTTTGGATATGTGCGCACACTTCCTCCAAGGTGGGTAGCTTCTCAGCTCGCAAGATGTGTTTCACCATGTTAAACCGAATAAGAGATGGAGTTATGATCTATTAGGAAGACTGGAAAAGACTTATGGAATGGAGAGGAAGAAGTTTGGAGGTGTCCGTACAAGGCCGTACAGATGGTCCGTACAAGGCCGTACACGTGGTCCGTACAAGTGGGTAAAAGAAAGTTTACCATGGACGAGAAAACTTACCCGGGTAAGAGTAACTCGACCCAGAGTTACTCTTACTAGTTACCAAGCGGACCAAGCTTGACTGAGGCGCGCGTTGGACAGGCTGGCTCGTGCTGGAAGAGCATCTGGTCAAGATGCCAAAGGAATCTCGCGTGTGAAGCACTCCAGCCACAAGTTTGAATTAGGCGCGCCTAAGACCGGTTGACTCCACATGCTTGGCAAGAAACCTTATCTTCTACCCGTTGTAAACCCTTGTTTCCTTCCCTATATATTTGTAACTCCTCTCATTAATCAAAGCAAGCAATTTTCGAGTCTCTCTCATTTCTCTCTAGTGTTCTTGGTGTTCATCATCTCGAAATGGTTTCTTAACCAAGTTTCAAGCTTTTAGTCTCCAAATCTCTTCTAGTCTCTCTCAAACTCTATTCTATCCGTTTATTCTCTATTTCTTCTCAATCTTTCATGGTATCAGAGCCTGGTTCTCGTAAATCTGGGTTTTGATTTCATATCTCACGAAGAACACTCAAGAACACCTTTTTCATTCCGCAAAGCTTCAAGATGGAAAGTAACAAAACAACCGTGATTCCCAGTGATACTTAAGGGGGGAAACTATCTCCTATGGTCTCGTGTGGTGAAGACAGCAGTGGGGAGTAAGGGTTTGTGGAACCACATCCTTGAGGATGAGGCTCCAAAGCTCATTACTCGTGAAGGCGACAAGGAGGTTGTCGTATGTGATGAAGTGAAGTGGATCCAGGAAGACAACACGGTGATGTCTATCCTTCAAAGCTCTCTAGATCCGTCTATCCTAGAGGCATACAGCTACTATGAGAAGGCAAAGGACCTGTGGGACACTCTTCAGAAGGTTTATGGTAACATCTCAAACCTTACTCGTGTGTTTGAGATTAAGCGAGCCATCAATAGTCTAGCTCAAGAAGACATGGAGTTCACAAAGCACCTTGGAAAGTTTAGAGCTTTGTGGTCTGAACTTGAGATGTTGAGGCCAAGCACAACCGATCCAGCTGAGCTTAATGAGAGAAGGGAACAAGATAAAGTCTTTGGCTTGCTCCTGACTCTTAACTCTAGCTACAATGATCTGGTGAAACACATCTTGCGAGCAGAGAAGCTGCCTACCTTGGAGGAAGTCTGCGCACAGATTCAAAAGGAGCAAGGATCGTTGGGCCTATTTGGAGGAAAGGGGGAGCTTACCTTGGCTAACCAAGCTGAGGTACCTCAAGCCAACAAGGTGAATCGCTTTGAAGAAAGGAGGTTCAATGGTAACTGTGATCACTGTAAGAGACAAGGTCACAAGAAGCATCAGTGCTGGATCCTCCATCCTCACCTCAAGCCATCCAAGTTCATGAAGGACAGAGATGCAAGGGCGAATGTGAGCTATGGAGGGAGTGATCAGCAAGGAGGGGGTGGAGCCGGACCATCTACTCGGACACAGGAGACTGAAGGTGGTGATAACAAAGCCCTGGTGTCCTACACAGCTCAAACCAACCGCCCAAACGAGCATGAGTTCATCCGCCGATCAGAGATGGATGCTCTCATCAAAATGCTCAAGGACAATGGTAACATCTTTGGTAACCTCAGGGGGTATTCTTTTTGGTGCATCTAAGATTGCTAGTATTCATGATAACACTGATGCTTATACTCACTCTAGGAATGTTGGTTTATCTCATAGTGCTTTGTAACATGTCTAAACCATTGATAGTTGATTCAGGTGCATCTCATCATATGATTAGTGACACTAGTCTGATTAGGGATATTGAGCCTGCGCATGGACATGTTATGATAGCTAATGGTGATAGAATTCCAATAAGGGGTATAGGCAAGCTTAAACTGTTTGATAAAGAATCTAGATGTTTTACATGCCTGAGTTTACTTCAAACTTGTTATCAGTTAAGGAGATGTACTAATGACTTGCAATGCCAATGTGATCTTTAGCCCTAATGATGTGAAGTTTCAGGATATTGAGAGCAGTCGGTTGATTGGGAAAGGAGTTACAAAAGGAGATCTTTACTTGCTTGAGGAGCTTACTTCTTTACCTGATCATAGTTGTTCCTTTACTTCTGTTTCTGCGTTGAATAAGAATGCTTTGTGGCATGCTAGACTAGGACATCCTCATGTTAGGGCTTTAAGCTTAATGGTTTCCAGGTTGTTATGTTTGATAAATTAATGATTGTGAAGCTTGTAGTCTTAGGCAAGCATTGTAAAACTGTGTTTCAAAGTCTTCCACTATCTATGATCACTGCTTTGATTAATTCACTCGATGTTTGGACCGCACCTTGCTTATCTAGAGAGAACCATAATGTACTTGTGTCACATTCATAGATGAGAAGTCTAAATACACCTGGATAACCTTGATTCCATCTAAGGATAGAGTGCCTTGA
Organism: Moricandia arvensis; assembly: GCA_905132765.1. NCBI lineage: Eukaryota > Viridiplantae > Streptophyta > Magnoliopsida > Brassicales > Brassicaceae > Moricandia > Moricandia arvensis. Next base: position 24,157 of record CAJHQP010006073.1, on the reverse strand, counting down.
TGCATTTTAGAAATTTTCAAGCATATGTGACTAACCATTTTAATGCTAAGCTGAAAATTTTGAGATCAGATAATGGTGGGGAGTATACGAGTCAAGCATTCAAGTAACATTCTATCCATGGCATGGTATTCTTCACCAAACGAGCTGTTCCTTACACACCACAACAGAATGGAGTTGCTGAATAGGTAGGAGAAAGCCTGGCACTCTTGATGGAATTGGCTGTAGGTCCATTGAGTTTAAGCTCATCGTTGGCGCAGGCGGTTTCTGGCAGTGATGCTGATGTGTGCTACTGGTGCCTTGAATTAATCGGTGGAGGTCTAACAGCGAACCGGCCAACTAAGGCGTTCTTCGTTGGCATCGAGGTCACCATGTTTAGTATGGGAGACCAAGGGACATTGAAGACCAGCTTGCTTAGTTCATATGCAGGGTTTTGGGTTGCCTTTTCTGTTTGTTTGTCGATGTCCGATGAGGCCTGGGGAGGCTATAGGAGGACACGAGGTTCAGGGAGGAGCATAGGAGGCATCTAAAGGGGATGGGATGATCTGGTCTAATTGGCCACCAAGCTACAGTAAAACTGGGTATAGAAGATGATAGTAGCGTTGCAAGTGCGGTCGAGGCAAACACCAGAAGTGCCGATTCGTGGGTGTCCATCCCATTGATGATGCACATGGCAAGTTCGGGGAAGAACGAGGTGATTCCTTACATGTGGAGGAGCCACAAGAAGATATTTCGATATACAGCATACTCACCGCGATATCGCTTTCTGACAAAGGAGGCAATCTTGATGGTATTGGCCACTTATACTCGGAAATACGTAGGACACAATCTATGTGGGTATTATGACTATACATTCTCAGGACTCCGGAGGTTATGTGAGATGAGGAACGGAGCCAACAAAGTACACCGGATCGTATTCCACTGACTAAAATGGACAGAAAAGGAAGACCACTTATACCACGCTCAGAAATGACGCTATGGGAGAGAGGGGGGAGAAATCTAGAGATTCGAGGAGGGAGCATGATATAGAGCAGAGAACGAATGATCTACAGATAATTCGCTCAACTTGGTCACTAACGAAGCAGGAAATTTCAACCCGTGAAGTAGAGGAACAAGAAGGATGGGACCTTAGAATAGACCAGACAAAGAATGTGTAGGTATGGAATACTCCATCGATAAGAAATACAAGAAGTAATGTCTGATGTGCAAATGTGAGCGATCAGAACCAGATAGACTCAGGAATAGAGCTAGCACCTTGCCTTAGAGAGAGGGATATGTTCAACGACACGCAGTCGAAGAACAAATAACTCGGACCTCAAACATGAGTATACAACGCAACCCTTTGGCCTCAATAATAGTTGATCATGACAGTCCTCATAAAGTCAGATCTAGATTTCAGTGATACGTTAGCACCAGCTGCTCTCTGCCTAATCGCTCAAGAAACTTTAACATTGACACACGGGGGTCTTAAGAGTCGAGAAAAGGCCTTGTTGAAATATATGAATCAAGTTCTCTCTGGCCTCCCAATATAGGGAAAGACTAGTGAGATTACGAACAATAGATCATATAGTAAGCATTCGCGCACTGTATCTCGAGTCCACCTATGAGGAAGGCAGTGGAAGTTGGTTAGAGAGAGAGTGGAAACGTGTATGAGGCTGGAACGATGAAGACTATGACGGTAATGTAAGGCATGATGAGTCACAAATATTGCATTAAACGCAGTCTGATACATTGGCTCTTCCAGAGCTGAAGGCACTAATCTTGCACTCAGATACTCGCGAGAAAAAGGGAAAGGGCTTCAAAAAGAGAAGGCTGTGACCCGCAAGCCACGACCCTGACACGCACCCTTCTCTTTACTTATCTCTGAGATCCCAAGTATCTACCATACACTCGGATGAAAGTTCGCAGAAAGGAACGAAAGGAGCTATAATGAAGGCTTGGTGGTCAAGAGATATATATCTAAACCGCACGAGAAATAAGAAGGAAGACTACATTGATACCTTTGCTCCGGTTGCCAAGCTGCATACTATCCGGATAGTTCTCTCCCTTGCTGTGAACTTAGAATGGGGTCTTTGGCAAATGGATGTGAAGAATGCCTTCCTTCAAGGAGAGCTTGAAGATGAGGTGTACATGCTTCCCCCTCCTGGTCTTGAGCACTTGGTTAAAGATGGAAACGTTCTGAGATTGAAGAAGGCCATTTATGGTCTAAAGCAATCTCCTTAGAGCATGGTACACCAAGCTGAGCACAACTTTCAATGGGAAGGGCTTCAAGAAGACTGAACTCGACCACACTCTCTTCACCTTGACCACTTCCCTCAGGTATAGTAGTCCTTCTTGTGTATGTTGATGATATCATCATCACAGGAAGTGACAAGGTTTGGGATTCAATCAACCAAGGACTTTCTAAAGTCGGTTTTTGAGATTAAAGACTTGGGAGAAATGAAATACTTCCTTGGGATTGAGATATGTAGATCCAAGGAAGGTTTATTCCTTTCTCAAAGAAAATATACACTTGATCTTTTGAAAGATGCAGGTAGACTTGGAGGAAGAGTGTCAAGACTCCATTAGAAGATGGGTATAAGATTCCACGTGAGGGGAGATTGAAGACAGTCAACCGTTTGAAGATGCCAAGCTCTACAGAAAGCTTGTTGGTAAGTTAATTTACTTGACCATTACACGTCCTGATATATGTTTTGCTGTGAACCAGGTGAGTCAACACATGCAAGGACCAAAGGAACATCATTGGAGCATGGTTAACCGGATTCTGTTGTACCTGAATGGCTCACCTGATCAAGGAGTGTGGATGGGATGCAACAAAAGCACTGAGGTGGTAGGATACTGTGATGCGGATTGGGCAGGAGATCGAGCAGATAGGAAGTCTACAACAGGCTATTGCACGTTCATTGGTGGGAACTTGGTCACTTGGAAGAGCAAGAAGCAGAAAGTAGTATCCTGCTCGAGTGCTGAGGCTGAGTATAGGGCCATGTTGAAGCTGACTAATGAGTTAGTCTGGATCAAGGGAATACTCAAGCACTTGGAGATTGATCAAGCCACACCAATGACCATGCATTGTGACAATCAAGCCGCAATCCACATTGCATCCAACTCGGTGTTTCATGAGAGAACCAAGCACATTGAAGTTGACTGCCACAAAGTAAGACAGATGATAGTCCAAGGAGTGATCTTACCTTGCTATACCCGGAGTGAAGACCAGTTGGCTGATGTGTTTACTAAGGCCCCGAGACAGAAGACACTTGAGTCCATCCATCAGAGGTTGGGACTCATTGATCTCACTAGGTGAAACTAATCCCCTGTCATGAGGTCTTACTCTTTTCCTTGCTGAGGTTTTATCCCTAAGGAGGGTTTTCTTTGGCAAGGTTTTAATGAGGAAGATCTCATGACATTCCAAGCTTGACTTGTTCCACATGGTCAAGCTGAGGGGGAGTGTTAAACCGAATAAGAGATGGAGTTATGATCTATTAGGAAGACTGGAAAAGACTTATGGAATGGAGAGGAAGAAGTTTGGAGGTGTCCGTACAAGGCCGTACAGATGGTCCGTACAAGGCCGTACAAGTGGTCCGTACAAGTGGGTAAAAGAAAGTTTACCATGGACGAGAAAACTTACCCGGGTAAGAGTAACTCGACCCAGAGTTACTCTTACTAGTTACCAAGCGGACCAAGCTTGACTGAGGCGCGCGTTGGACAGGCTGGCTCGTGCTGGAAGAGCATCTGGTCAAGATGCCAAAGGAATCTCGCGTGTGAAGCACTCCAGCCACAAGTTTGAATTAGGCGCGCCTAAGACCGGTTGACTCCACATGCTTGGCAAGAAACCTTATCTTCTACCCGTTGTAAACCCTTGTTTCCTTCCCTATATATTTGTAACTCCTCTCATTAATCAAAGCAAGCAATTTTCGAGTCTCTCTCATTTCTCTCTAGTGTTCTTGGTGTTCATCATCTCGAAATGGTTTCTTAACCAAGTTTCAAGCTTTTAGTCTCCAAATCTCTTCTAGTCTCTCTCAAACTCTATTCTATCCGTTTATTCTCTATTTCTTCTCAATCTTTCACACCAGATCATTGTAGTTGGAGTTGAGAGTGAGAAGAAAGCCAAAGACTTTATCTTGCTCCCTCCTCTCATTAAGCTCAAATGGATCTGTTGTACTCAGCCTAAATATCTCTAGCTCAGACCACAAAGCTCTAAACTTTTCGAGATGCTTTGTGAACTCCATGTCTTCTTGAGCTAGGCTTTTGATGGCTCGTTTATCTCAAAAACTCAAGTGAGGTTTGAGATTTTCCCATACACCTCTGAAGGGTGTCCCACAAGTCCTTTGCCTTCTCACAGTAGCTACAAGCCTCCAAGATCGGTGGATCTATAGAGCTTTTAAGGATGGACATCACTAGGTTATCTTCCTGGATCCACTTCACTTCATCACACATGACAATCTCCTTGTCGCCCTAACGAGTAATGAGCTTTGGAGCCTCACCCTCGAAGATGTGGTTCCAGAAACCCTTACTCCCCACTGCTGTCTTCACCACACGAGACCATAGGAGATAGTTTCACCCCTTTAGTATCACCAGTATCACGGTTGTCTTGGTACCCTCCATCTTGAAACTTCAGGGAATGAAAAAGGTGTTCTTGAGTGCTCTTCGTGAGAGATTAAATCAAAAACCAGATTCAAGAGAACCAGGCTTTGATACCATGAAAGACTGTATAGAATCTGAGTATAAACGGATAGAAGAGAGTCTAAGAGAGACTAGACGAGATTTGGAGACTTAAATGTTAAGACTTTACTAAGAAACCATTTCGAGTATGATGAACATGAAGAACACTTAGAGAGAATAAGAGAAACTCAAAATACTTGCTTTATTAATTAATTAGAGGGGTTAGAAATATATAGGAAAGGTTATGGCTATGCTTAACGGATACAAGATAAGGTTTCAACCTAAGCATGTGGAGTCAATGGTCATAGGCACGCCTAATTCAAAATAATTGGTCCAGAAACTCTACACGCTTAATTCCTTTGGCATCTTGACCAGATGCTTTAGGCCAGCCTGTCCAGACGCAGAGTGACCCCTATGTTAGAATTGTGAAAGTGTGAGGAGAATAGTTGAGTTTAGGTGAGATTTGGGTAAAGAACAATGAAGAACAGAGTAAGAACAAGAGAATTAGTTTCTGGATAGTTTAGAGAGAGAGAGGAGAGAGAGTGACGAATTTGGAGATTGGGAGAGAGAAGGGAGATTATTCTCCTTAGTTTATTCATCTGCTTGAATTTACATTATATAGAGAGAGACCAGAGATTAATAAAAGAATAAACAAAGGAAATATCTTGCTGTTGGTTCAAGGGTGAAAGGGACAGGTAATGAACAGCTCTTTGCTTAAGTAGAACATGTGATTCCCATTCAAACAGATTCAAACTCTTGTCTTTGTGAACCTGAACCCTTAACGTCTATATGGGTCCATAAGCAAGAGTTTGGCTCCAAATTTCACCTTCCTTACCTTGTAAACCAAGCTAAGTCATCTCTGGTCAGCATGTACAGACAGAGTTAAAATACCCAACCAGATCACTTCTTCTTTTCTCTTTTGCTTCTTCTTCTTCTTCTCCTCTTTGGTTCTTCATCTCAATACCCCCCCCCAATCTTGACCATAGGAACTGATCAAGATTGGAAACATGAAGAACCTCCCTCGTTAAAACCTTAGTGTGCAAAACCCAGTGGGATAAAAACACACTAAGGAAAAAGAGTAGAGGCCTTCATGCTAGGAGAGTCAATGAGATGTGACGTCTATGAGTCCTAACTTATAGTGGATGAACTCACATACTTTAGTGCTTGCCGCTTTGGTGAAAATGTAAGCTAGCTGGTCTTCACTTAGTGTGTAACAAGGTAGGATGATCTTCTGCTCCACAGCTTGTCTAACCTTATGGCAATCCACTTCAATGGCTTGGTTCTCTCATGGAAGACTGAGTTGCTTGCAATGTGAATGGCAGCTTGATTGTCACAATGCATAGTGATTTGTGATGTAGTCTCAATCTGCAAGTCTTTAAGCAGGCCCTTGATCAAAACCAACTCATTGGTAAGCTCCTCATAGCTTTATATTTTGCCTCAGCAGTTGAACATGATACAACCTTCTGCTTCTTGCTCTTCCAAGTCACTAGGCTACCTCCAATGAATGTATAATAGCCAGTGGTTGATTTCCTATCATTCCTATCTCCTGCCCAATCAGCATCACAATACCCAACTATTTCAGTGCTTCCATTGCATCCCATCCAAACACCTTGACCCGAAGCTTCCCTTAGATACCTCATGATCCTCTCAACCATGTTCCAATGGTGAACCTTAGGAGCTTGCATGTGCTGACTGACTTGGTTCACAGCAAAGCATATGTCTGGTCTTGTGATGGTTAGATAGATGAGTTTTCCCACCATTCTTCTATACTTATTGACATCTTCAAATGGTGTGTCTTCAAACTCCCCCTCACGCAACACTTTATAACCATCTTCATGTGGAGTCTTGGCTGGTCTTCCTCCAAGGTTTCCTGCCTCAGTTAAAAGATCAAGTGTGTACTTCTTTATGGATACGAAGAGCCCCTCTTTAGAGCGGCATAGTTTAATTCCAAGGAAGTACTTGAGTTCACCTAAATCCTTAATATCAAACACAGATTTTAGAAATACCTTGGTTTCTTGGATGCCCTCTTTGTCACTGCCTATGATTATATCATCCACATAAATCAAGATGACCACAATGCCTCTTGGACCAGGAAGAGTGAATAGGGTGTGATCAGCTTCTGACTTCCTGAAGCCTCTTCCATTTAATGTAGTGCTCAGCTTGTGATACCAAGCTCTTGGTGATTGCTTCAGTCCATAGATGGCTTTCTTGAGTCTTAGAACATTTCCAGGCTTGACCAAGTGCTCTAGACCAGGAGGAGGATGCATGTAGACCTCATCTTCTAGCTCTCCTTGAAGAAAAGCATTCTTGACATCCATCTGCCATAACTCCACTCTAGATTTGTTGCAAGAGAGAGGAGGATCCGAAGGGTATGTAGTTTGGCCACTGGTGCAAATGTGTCCACATAATCCTCTCCATATGTCTGAGTGAAGCCTCTTGCCACCAGTCTTGTTTTGCACCTCTCCACTTTGCCATTTGCCAAATATTTGATTGTGAAGACCCACTTGCTTGAGACTGCCTTCTTGCCCTTTGGAAGTTCACTCTCATACCAAGTGTCATTTATTATCATGGATTGGTCTCATTTCCAACAGACTCTTTCCATTCATCAAGCTCCATTACTTCTTCATAGGACCTTGGAACATATCCTTGATCCAATCCACTGATGAATGCTTGATGTTCAACTGGGAATTGCGCAAATGAGCATACTACTGAAGTTGGATGAGCCACTGCCTGACTGTTGTAATAGACCCTTGTGTTCACCCAATTGGAGGGATCCTTCCTGATCCTTGTGTTTCTTCTTAGTGGTTGAACGTGGTCTTGTTCTTCTTCATGTGTTGGAATTCATGAGGGTTTATCTCATGTCAAGAGAATATTCAGTTAACTTGTAACCGAATCCTCTTCAACCATACAAAGGAAGAGACAACCAACTGGTGGTTTAATCCTCTTAAACAGTCTACACTATAACCAAGATCCTAGACAGCAAACTGGTTATGTGTGGCAAAGAACCCCTAGTTTGAATTTATCCTTCTGAAGTAACACAACACTTTGAGTTTGTGTACCTAAGATGAAGAGGATTTAGAATCAGTAATCTAGAGTTGAATAAGTAGATAAAAAAAGAGTTTAGAGTGAGTTTGACAAGTATTAGGCTGCCTTATGAGAGAAAGAGCTAAGGCAGCCTCTAAACCATAATACTTAACTCCTTACATTGTGAATATTGTTTAGACACAAGCAAGGGAGAGAGAGCACACGAAATTAGAGAGAGAAACTTGTCTATTGATTCTGATAAGAGTTACAAGAGGTGAAGTTGCCTTTAAATAGACAATGAGCAACATTAAACAATTATTAAAACAAGGAAATATAAACAAATAATTCTTTAGAAAAAGAGAAGAGGCCAAAGGGGATGCAGCCAAGGTCTGGCTCGTCCAGGAAGAGTAGAAAGGGACAGGAGGAGAGCACATCTCCTTAGGTTGATAGTGACATGTCTGCTCTTGTCCTTATGCACCACATGTGATCTTTCTTGCTAAATTCAAACCAGATCCTTCCTTTTGAATTCAAATTGAGTATCCTATGTTTTCTGGAGCTTAGCAATATCCATTAAGCCTTCCCACTTCTTTCTTGCCTTGCAAGGTAGGTTAGGTCAGCTTAGTTACTTGTGGATCAAGTCTGAACGGACCAACTTCCATTTCAAGTCTCTGGATCATCTTTTCTTCTACTTGCCTTCAATCCTTAATGGCTTGCTTTCTTTGATCATTCCCCCTTCATTTCAACACTCCCCCTCAAGTTTGACCATAGGAGATCCTTGGGCAAGCTTGGAACTGAGAGTACTTGCCTCATTAAAAACCTAAGTATGGAAAACCCCTTGGGATAAAACCATACTTAGGGAAAAAGAGGGCAACCACCCTCAGCCTAGGGATTGGCCAGTGGGTTTATGAGTCTTATGATTAAGTTTAGGGACTCATAAACCCTGGATCATGGCCTTACTTCAATGGCAAGGAGGCACCAATGCCTTCCTTGCTTCAAAATCAAAACAGCTTGGAACTCTCCATGTGGCTGGTTCTTTTCTCCCCCTTTCTTCTAACATCCTGCCATCATCAAAGGGTTTGATCCACGACCAGACTCTTCTCATGAGCTCCAAGTACCTGATTCAAACAATGCACACACACTTGCATCAATTCTCAAGGGGAAAACCTAGTCAAACAAGAATAAGTATAGTTTTAGGTACTTCCCTTGCATAAGAAGATGGACACTGGCTTCTCATATTAACACCCCTCCACAATCTTGACCAGATAATGAGAGTATGTGGTCAAGCTTGGAAGATGAGAGCCAGTGATGATCACCAATGCCTTGATACCACAGCCCTATTGGCTTGAATTGTGGCAAGATTAGAGAATGATAAACAAGATTGTGTGAATAGAGATTTATGTAACTAGAGAGTATAATTAACCAGAGAATAAGTAGAGATTAGAGAATGATGTAACCAGAGTATTAGTAGCCACAGAAAGAGAGAAAGATGGAGAATGAGTGTAACATCCCCAAACCCACTAGCCCAAAATCTCTTTTTATTTTAAGGAAGCCCGTTAAGTTTTGCAACCCATTAAAATAAATCCTAAGGTTCCCCCTTATTTTCCTATAAAAGGAGGTGCCTCCTTCTCTTTTATTCTGCAGAGAGAAATAGAGCAAAGCCCTGCAGAGATTTCCCGGAGACAAGAAACCCTAGCCGCCGGCTGTCACCCCCGAGACCACCACCAACGCCGACCATCCTCCTCCATCATCTTTGACTATCTCCCTCATTTTCCCTCTTTCGTACTTGTTCCTTAGATCTATACGGTAAGTCTCTGATCTACATCTCCTTCTTCTTCCTTTCAGCGGTTTGTCACTGGGAGTGACAGATCTGATTCCTAATCCATTTCCCCATCTTTCGTTGAGTGTGAAACAACAGATCTGTGGCTTTGTGGCTGTTTTCTTTTTTCTTCTTCTAGATATGGATCTGTGTCATCTTGTAAGGCAAAGGTGAGGACTAGGCTGTAAACCCTTCTCATGTTGTATAATATCTCAGGAGTTAGTCCTTTGTTAATGTTGAACTAGATGTAGTTGTTGGTTTGTCTTGATGTGATGGAAAGCATGTTGAGCGTTGATGTGAGTAAAAGAACCTAAAACATAATAGGTTGTGAAAGGATAACAGGTTGTGGGATAACACTGAATGATGATACGAACGAATGATGATAAGGATGAATAATGGTGAGAATGAATTTGGTTAATATTGAATGTTGATAAGATTAGGTCGTTATGACGCCGTCGATGAGACATGAGGTTGTACCGTGGTTTGGCGAGGGCCGGTTTGGCGAGTGCCGGTTTGGCGAGTGCCGCTTTGGCGAGTGCCGCTTTGGCGAGTGCCGGTTTAGCAAGTGCCGGTTTGGCAAGTGCCGGTTTGGCGACTGCCGGTTTGTCGACTGCCGGTTTGGCATGCCGGTTGGGCGAGAGCCGGTTTGGCAAGAGATATGAATGATAAAGAATAACGAATTACTAACGATAATGAATGAAATATGAAATGAGAAGGAGAAACAAGAGTGAGAATGGTGAAGTCATGGACTAGAGGTTCAAGGGAACCTTGTTTGATGCATGTTTGGTTGATATTAACTTATGACTTGTGCTTGATGTGTTATGTGATCTGAGATGAGTTCGTAGGTTCCTAGAATCTACCCTCACTGAGTAATCCCAATTGCTCACCCCTCCTTCTTGCAGGTATGATCGAGGAGAGGCAGGAGTAGGAGTTGGGATGGTGCCATCTATTTTGTTCATTTTAAGAGTTTTCACTACGATTTCTTAAACTATGTTTATGTTATTCGGTTTTCATTGAATCTAGTTACTTGTAAGACAATTGAGTTTTGAGATAAAGAAAGTATTGGACTGAAGAGAAGTGTTTTTAAGGATGAAAGTAAGATCCTAGGGACAGGGGTATTACAATTGGTATCAGAGCGGGGTATAAACTCATCCGGTGCTGTCGCGGGTGGGTAGGTGTAGATTGAAAGTGTTTATATACGGGTTTAAAAAGAGTTTTCAAATGTTTTACTAAATGGGGATTTTCAAAAGATTAATATCAGGGCACCAATCGGACCGAAGCTCCTTGCTTACTCGATGAGGTTAGTGAACTCTTTGTAACCAGAATCTGACACGTCAAACGTTGTATCAGGATGCCACCAAAGAAGGCCAAGGTTACCTCGACAATGACCACCGCCCAAAGATCAGCTCAGCATGCAGCTAGAGCTGAATTCCATGATAAAAGTTTGAATGGAAGTTGTGTCGAAGTAGAGCCAGAGTTGAGAGACACATCAAGAGAGACTCCGAAGAAGGACCAAGTGATTGTGGATGTTGCAGTCTTGGAAGAGTTGCAGATGCACCGAGAGGCTGACCAAGGGAGGATGTCATGGAATGGTGGTCCAATCGGATTTGGAGCCGCACAACCACCAAAGGGACACACTGTGAATCATCTACCTCCACCACTGCATGTGCGAGCGCAAGGAGAAGGACCCTCGTATTGGGACATGATTAAACACATGAAGAACATGCAGACAGAACTCTTCAGCAGAGGAACGGATGCAATTGCTGCTGACATTGGAGGAGGCAGTTGGTCAGAAACTTTGACTCAGCTAGGTGTCCACCGGAGTTCCGCAAGGACTTGGCTGTCCACCATCTGAAGAATGATGCCCTTGTGTGGTGGGAAGGCATAGTAGAAAACGCGCAAGGACATCACGATTTGACTTGGACATACTTCCTTGAAGAATATAACCAAATGTACTTTCCGCGGGAAGCCCTTGATCGAATGAAGGGCCAGTTCCAAGATATAAAACAAGGATCCCGGAGTGTGAGAGAGTATGGCGAAGAGTTTAACAGACTGAGAAGGTTCGCGGGGCATCACATGGGAAGGCGTGAATTGATACGACGATTTCTGAAAGGAATGAGGATTGGGCTCAAGAACAGTTGCAACGTCCGAGAATACAAAAACATAAACGAACTAATTGAAAAGGCATCGGAACAGGAAGCCGGGCTGGAAGAAGAGCGTAAGCAAGCTAAGAGTGTGCACGCCACAACTGTGAAAAGGAATTGGGAAGCCTTAAGTGCAACAACCACAGTTTCACCTAAACAATGGTGTGAAAGGTGAGGAAAGAAGCACTTAGACGAGTTTTGGCATGGTATGTGTTTCCGGTGCAAGCAGCTGGTACACCTTTAGAAGAATTGCCCATTTAGACAGCAACCGGATACTAGATGTTTTTGCTGCAGACGTCAAGGTCACATAGAAAAGGAGTGTAAAGTTCATAAGATGAGAGTAACAAATGGACTATTACCACCACCACCCAAGAGACAAGCACCATGACCGAGCATCTTTATTGCGGGGGATCATGAATGAGCTGATCTTACCACAGTATGTATTTATGTATAACTTCTTGCATTAAAAGAAAATCGATTAGTGGAAGTTATGTGCACCTAAGTCTAGTAGTGTATTCCTAGCGTGTATCCGGGATCGGTAGGGGATGGGAGGAGTAACTGCTTGTGCCCCACTAGAGCAACCTATAGTTATGTGAGCCTAAAGTTATTAGGTTGTTGGATCTTTTTAAAAGTTCTCCAAACCAAAGCCTACAAGAGTCGAGACATTCGTGCCAGAGCGAATGACAACTATGGAAAAATAGAGACGTGCCAACGTTGAGGAAATCTTAGAAACACAGACGACTAGTCTTACGATTATGCAGAGTATGTGTCCACATTAATCTGTAGGAGAGGAATATTTTCCTTAATGAAACAAGGGGTAGGACATCGCGTGGAACACCATTGGAAGTATTAAAAAAAATTACGCAATTGGAAGTTGTGATGATTTTGGTGGGATACACATGTGAGCCACATCAGTGCCAGAGGACGTGCCTAGACAGAAGTTTTTTTTGGACTTGTTACATGCTTCAATGTATGAACCGAATGAGTGTCCTAGGTGATGAAGATCCAAAAGAAAAGATCTTAAAATAAGCTCCTAAGTTACAATATCCAATACCTTCAAAAAGTACAAAGATGTAGCACGACCGAAAGAAGGGCTACCATTAGGACGAGACGAGGAGGATTTTTATTCATGGCTTTCATAGAAGTGTGTGTTAGTTGATAAAGGGGAATTGTATATCCATAGCAGATTATTGGAAGAGTTATATGTGCTGTAATGGAAATAGGACATGGCAACTATGAACTCTGTTACTGGATCACCAAGGACATGGTGATCAACGTATGTTGCGTGCAAGTGTGTAGGGATGTTAAGGAAGGTGGTTATGGCATCTACCATCGGATGATTTTTTGTAGGATAAAAGCTACCACTAAATTCCAAGGATGTCACCATACAAGGCTTGTATGGGAGAACATATTTGACCCCTTATGTTGAACCAAAGTAAGGGAGAGTTATGATCTGTAGACGGAAATTATCCAAGGAACTACTAAGTAAGCAGGATTGCTTGATACCGAACTAAAAGAAGTGCATGACAGTCTTGAGGTCATACCGAAAAGCGCCATAAGGATCTGAATCTGCAGAAGCGATAATGTATCTCAGGATGAGAATGTTAAGGAAAGTGATATGGAATGAAAGTTATGGATGATAAGGTTATGGCACATATAGTTGGTTGCGAAGTATTAGTAGTCAGCATATATGTTGAGATCTAGACCCTAAGGAAGCGGTGGTTCATGAGGAAATGACATGGATGGTTATGGGAAAGGGATGGGATTGAAGAGGACGGTTGGATCTCCGTGAGAATTAGTGAACCGAGTTGGTTGCATGAAATGTTATATTGCAAATGTGGTGTTGGTTGCCCATTTGGGTTTGGGATGTTTAGGTTTTGGAGTTTCGACACGCGGAATTCGGGGACGAATTCCAATAAGTGGGGGGGGGGGAAGTGTAACATCCCCAAACCCACTAGCCCAAAATCTCTTTTTATTTTAAGGAAGCCCATTAAGTTTTGCAACCCATTAAAATAAACCCTAAGGTTCCCCCTTATTTTCCTATAAAAGGAGGTGCCTCCTTCTCTTTTATTTTGCAGAGAGAAATAGAGCAAAGCCCTGCAGAGATTTCCCGGAGACAAGAAACCCTAGCCGCCGGCTGTCACCCCCGAGACCACCACCAGCGCCGACCATCCTCCTCCATCATCTTTGACTATCTCCCTCATTTGCCCTCTTTCGTAGTTGTTCCTTAGATCTATACGGTAAGTCTCTGATCTACACGGTAAGTCTCTGATCTACATCTCCTTCTTCTTCCTTTCAGCGGTTTTTCACTGGGAGTGACAGATCTGATTCCTAATCCCTTTCCCCATCTTTCGTTGAGTGTGAAACTGCAGATCTGTGGCTTTGTTGCTGTTGTCTTCTTCTTCTTCTAGATCCGGATCTGTGTCATCTTGTAAGTCAAAGGTGAGGACTAGGCTGTAAACCCTTCTCATGTTGTATAATATCTCAGGAGTTAGTCCTTCGTTAATTTTGAACTAGATGTAGTTGTTGGTGAAAGATTGAGAAGAAATAGAGAATAAACGGATAGAATAGAGTTTGAGAGAGACTAGAAGAGATTTGGAGACTAAAAGCTTGAAACTTGGTTAAGAAACCATTTCGAGATGATGAACACCAAGAACACTAGAGAGAAATGAGAGAGACTCGAAAATTGCTTGCTTTGATTAATGAGAGGAGTTACAAATATATAGGGAAGGAAACAAGGGTTTACAACGGGTAGAAGATAAGGTTTCTTGCCAAGCGTGTGGAGTCAACCGGTCTTAGGCGCGCCTAATTCAAACTTGTGGCTGGAGTGCTTCACACGCGAGATTCCTTTGGCATCTTGACCAGATGCTCTTCCAGCACGAGCCAGCCTGTCCAACGCGCGCCTCAGTCAAGCTTGGTCCGCTTGGTAACTAGTAAGAGTAACTCTGGGTCGAGTTACTCTTACCCGGGTAAGTTTTCTCGTCCATGGTAAACTTTCTTTTACCCACTTGTACGGACCACGTGTACGGCCTTGTACGGACCATCTGTACGGCCTTGTACGGACACCTCCAAACTTCTTCCTCTCCATTCCATAAGTCTTTTCCAGTCTTCCTAATAGATCATAACTCCATCTCTTATTCGGTTTAACACTCCCCCTCAAGCTTGACCATGTGGAACAAGTCAAGCTTGGAATGTCATGAGATCTTCCTCATTAAAAACCTTGCCAAAGAAAACCCTCCTTAGGGATAAAACCTCAGCAAGGAAAAGAGTAAAGACCTCATGACAGGGGATTAGTTTCACCTAGTGAGATCAATGAGTCCCAACCTCTGATGGATGGACTCAAGTGTCTTCTGTCTCGGGGCCTTAGTAAACACATCAGCCAACTGGTCTTCACTCCGGGTATAGCAAGGTAAGATCACTCCTTGGACTATCATCTGTCTTACTTTGTGGCAGTCAACTTCAATGTGCTTGGTTCTCTCATGAAACACCGAGTTGGATGCAATGTGGATTGCAGCTTGATTGTCACAATGCATGGTCATTGGTGTGGCTTGATCAATCTCCAAGTGCTTGAGTATTCCCTTGATCCAGACTAACTCATTAGTCAGCTTCAACATGGCCCTATACTCAGCCTCAGCACTCGAGCAGGATACTACTTTCTGCTTCTTGCTCTTCCAAGTGACCAAGTTCCCACCAATGAACGTGCAATAGCCTGTTGTAGACTTCCTATCTGCTCGATCTCCTGCCCAATCCGCATCACAGTATCCTACCACCTCAGTGCTTTTGTTGCATCCCATCCACACTCCTTGATCAGGTGAGCCATTCAGGTACATCAGAATCCGGTTAACCATGCTCCAATGATGTTCCTTTGGTCCTTGCATGTGTTGACTCACCTGGTTCATAGCAAAACATATATCAGGACGTGTAATGGTCAAGTAAATTAACTTACCAACAAGCTTTCTGTAGAGCTTGGCATCTTCAAACGGTTGACTGTCTTCAATCTCCCCCTCACGTGGAATCTTATACCCATCTTCTAATGGAGTCTTGACACTCTTTCCTCCAAGTCTACCTGCATCTTTCAAAAGATCAAGTGTATATTTTCTTTGAGAAAGGAATAAACCTTCCTTGGATCTACATATCTCAATCCCAAGGAAGTATTTCATTTCTCAACTATCAATGGTTTAGACATGTTACAAGCACTATGAGATAAACCAACATTCCTAGAGTGAGTATAAGCATCAGTGTTATCATGAATACTAGCAATCTTAGATGCACCAAAAGAATACCCCCTGAGGTTACCAAAGATGTTACCATTGTCCTTGAGCATTTTGATGAGAGCATCCATCTCTGATCGGCGGATGAACTCATGCTCGTTTGGGCGGTTGGTTTGAGCTGTGTAGGACACCAGGGCTTTGTTATCACCACCTTCAGTCTCCTGTGTCCGAGTAGATGGTCCGGCTCCACCCCCTCCTTGCTGATCACTCCCTCCATAGCTCACATTCGCCCTTGCATCTCTGTCCTTCATGAACTTGGATGGCTTGAGGTGAGGATGGAGGATCCAGCACTGATGCTTCTTGTGACCTTGTCTCTTACAGTGATCACAGTTACCATTGAACCTCCTTTCTTCAAAGCGATTCACATTGTTGGCTTGAGGTACCTCAGCTTGGTTAGCCAAGGTAAGCTCCCCCTTTCCTCCAAATAGGCCCAACGATCCTTGCTCCTTTTGAATCTGTGCGCAGACTTCCTCCAAGGTAGGCAGCTTCTCTGCTCGCAAGATGTGTTTCACCAGATCATTGTAGCTAGAGTTAAGAGTCAGGAGCAAGCCAAAGACTTTATCTTGTTCCCTTCTCTCATTAAGCTCAGCTGGATCGGTTGTGCTTGGCCTCAACATCTCAAGTTCAGACCACAAAGCTCTAAACTTTCCAAGGTGCTTTGTGAACTCCATGTCTTCTTGAGCTAGACTATTGATGGCTCGCTTAATCTCAAACACACGAGTAAGGTTTGAGATGTTACCATAAACCTTCTGAAGAGTGTCCCACAGGTCCTTTGCCTTCTCATAGTAGCTGTATGCCTCTAGGATAGACGGATCTAGAGAGATTTGAAGGATAGACATCACCGTGTTGTCTTCCGGGATCCACTTCACTTCATCACATACGACAACCTCCTTGTCGCCTTCACGAGTAATGAGCTTTGGAGCCTCATCCTCAAGGATGTGGTTCCACAAACCCTTACTCCCCACTGCTGTCTTCACCACACGAGACCATAGGAGATAGTTTCCCCCCTTAAGTATCACTGGAATCACGGTTGTTTTGTTACTTTCCATCTTGAAGCTTTGCGGAATGAAAAAGGTGTTCTTGAGTGTTCTTCGTGAGATATGAAATCAAAACCCAGATTTACGAGAACCAGGCTCTGATACCATGAAAGATTGAGAAGAAATAGAGAATAAACGGATAGAATAGAGTTTGAGAGAGACTAGAAGAGATTTGGAGACTAAAAGCTTGAAACTTGGTTAAGAAACCATTTCGAGATGATGAACACCAAGAACACTAGAGAGAAATGAGAGAGACTCGAAAATTGCTTGCTTTGATTAATGAGAGGAGTTACAAATATATAGGGAAGGAAACAAGGGTTTACAACGGGTAGAAGATAAGGTTTCTTGCCAAGCATGTGGAGTCAACCGGTCTTAGGCGCGCCTAATTCAAACTTGTGGCTGGAGTGCTTCACACGCGAGATTCCTTTGGCATCTTGACCAGATGCTCTTCCAGCACGAGCCAGCCTGTCCAACGCGCGCCTCAGTCAAGCTTGGTCCGCTTGGTAACTAGTAAGAGTAACTCTGGGTCGAGTTACTCTTACCCGGGTAAGTTTTCTCGTCCATGGTAAACTTTCTTTTACCCACTTGTACGGACCACTTGTACGGCCTTGTACGGACCATCTGTACGGCCTTGTACGGACACCTCCAAACTTCTTCCTCTCCATTCCATAAGTCTTTTCCAGTCTTCCTAATAGATCATAACTCCATCTCTTATTAGGTTTAACAGTTGGTTTGTCTTGATGTGATGGAAAGCATGTTGAGCATTGATGTGAGTAAAAGAACCTAAAACATGTAGGCTGTTAAAGGATAACTGGTTGTGGGATAACACTGAATGATGATAAGAATGAATGATGATAAGGTTGAATAATGGAGAGAATGAATCTGGTTAAGATTGAATGTTGATAAGATTAGGTCATTATGACGCCGTCGATGAGACATGAGGTTGTACCGTGGTTTGGCGAGTGCCGGTTTGGCGAGTGCCGGTTTGGCGAGTGCTGGTTTAGCGAGTGCCGGTTTTGCGAGTGCTGGTTTGGCGAGTGCCGGTTTGGTGAGTGCCGGTTTGGCGAGTGCCGGTTTGGCGACTGCCGGTTTGTCGACTGCCGGTTTGGCGTGCCGGTTTGGCGAGAGCCGGTTTGGCAAGAGATATGAATGATAAGGAATAACGAATTACTAACAAGAATGAATGAAGTATAATATGAGAAGGAGAAACAAGAGTGAGAATGGTGAAGTCATGGACTAGAGGTTCAAGGGAACCTTGTTTGATGCATGTTTGGTTGATATTAACTTATGACTTGTGCTTGATGTGTTATGTGATCTGAGATGAGTTCGTAGGTTCCTAGAACCTACCCTCACTGAGTAATCCCAATTGCTCACCCCTCCTTCCTGCAGGTATGATCGAGGAGAGGCAGGAGTAGGAGTTGGGATGGTGCCATCTATTTTGTTCATTTTAAGAGTTTTCACTACAATTTCTTAAACTATGTTTATGTTATTCGGTTTTCATTGAATCTAGTTACTTGTAAGACAATTGAGTTTTGAGATAAAGAAAGTATTGGAATGAAGAGAAGTGTTTTTAAGGATGAAAGTAAGATCCTAGGGACAGCGGTGTTACAATAAGTAACCTGGAGAATGAGAGAATGAGAGAATAGAGAATAGAGAATATAAAAAGAGAATTTGTTGAAGAGTTCTAGTGGACAGATCTTTCCTCTGTTTGATTGAGTTTTGCAGAAGCATTAACAGCCAGGAGCATCCAATACTCATCAAGAGTTTGGTGCTTTAGTAGCTGAAACACAATGACCATTGGTAAATCAATTTATCCACTGATCTTAGACTTGTGCCACTGGAATTACTCATGAACTGATCTTTTCCAGGTCTTTCAATAAGAGAACCATCAGAATAACACATAAAAAAGTGTTTTCTGTGGCTTAGACAACAATGAAACCAATGGATGAAAACAGTTTGTCCACTGGTCAAAGAGATGCTCCATTAAGAGATAGATATTATCCAATGGATAAAGCATAATAATGAAGCATTTTCGAAATCTCTCTCTCCCTCAAGCTTGATTTAAGATACTAACAAGTACTGACCAAGCTAACCCTATATCAGAGTGGGAGAGAAGTGATTTATTCAAAAAAACAGAGAGAAAAGAGGTGAGTTTGATCACAAAGAAGAGCAACTAGGCTCTGATACCATGTTGGAATTCATGAGTGTTTGTCTCATGTCAAGAGAGTATTCAGTTAACTTGTAATTGAATCCTCTTCAACCATACCACAGGAACTCACAATTCAAAAGAAGAGACAACCAACTGGTGGTTTAATACTCTTAAACAGCCTACACTATAACCAATATCCTAGACATCAAACTGGTTATGTGTGGCAATGAACCTCTAGTTTGAATCTATCCTTCTGAAGTAACACAACACTTTGAGTTTGTGTACCTAAGATGAAGAGGATTTAGAATCAGTAATATATAGTCTAAGAAGTAGATATAGCGGAGTTTAGAGTGAGTTTGACAAGTATTAGGCTGCCTTATGAGAGAAAGAGCTAAGGCAGCCTATAAACCATAATACTTAACTCCTTACATTGTGAATATTGTTTAGACACAAGCAAGGGAGAGAGAGCACACGAAAATATAGAGAGAAACTTGTCTATTGATTCTGATAAGAGTTACAAGAGGTGAAGCAGCCTTTAAATAGGCAATGAGCAGCATTAAACAATTATTAAAACATGGAAATATAAACAAATAATTCTTTAGAAAAAGAGAAGAGGCCAAAGGGGATGCAGCCAAGGTCTGGCTCATCCAGGAAGAGTAGAAAGGGACAGAAGGAGAGCACAGTCTCCTTAGGTTGATAGTGACAGGTCTGCTCTTGTCCTTATGCACCACATGTGATATTTCTTGCTAAATACAAACCAGATCCTTCCTTTTGAATTCAAATTGAGTATCCTATGTTTTCTGGGGCTTAGCAACGTCCATTAAGCCTTCCCACTTATTTCTTTCCTTGCAAGGTAAGTTTGGTCAACTTAGTTACTTGTGGATCAAGTCTAAACGGACCAACTTCCATTTCAAGTCTCTGGATCATCTTTTCTTCTACTTGCCTTCAATCCTTAATGGCTTGCTTTATTTGATCATTCCCCCTTCATTTCAACACTCCCCCTCAAGTTTGAGCATAGGAGATCCTTGGGCAAGCTTGGAACTGAGAGTACTTGCCTCATTAAAAACCTAAGTATCGAAAACCCCTTGGGATAAAACCATACTTAGGGAAAAAGAGTGCAACCACCCTCAGCCTAGGGATGTTGAGATGTAGAACCAAAGAGAAGAAGATGCATTGACAAGATAAGACAAAGAGAAGACAAAATGTTGCAGTTACTTGAGAGAGAAGACATTCCGTACAGTCTTGGATCACAAGTAACCAACTCTGCCCTAACTTTCCTTGTGAGGCAAGGAACTGATGAAACTCGTCCAGAATACCTTCAGAGGCTAATGAGACCGTTGGGAGTGAGTTTGGCTGGATGCAAATTCAAATATGGAAGAAAGTCACATGTTAAGCTTAAGAAGAGAGCTGTTGGTGTCCTGTCACTTTCACTGGATCAGAGAGCCTTATTATATTGTTTTCCCTTTGTTTATTCTTTATGTCATTGTCTTATGTCTCTATATAATCTGTATGCAACCTAATGAGTCGAACCAAGGAGTGAGAATCTCCCATTTCTGATTACTCTCTCTCTCTCTTTTGCTATACTCTCTTTCTCTTTCTCCAGAAACTTGTTCTTGTGTTCTTGAGTTCATCTCTTCTGTTCTTCACATAAACACTTCGAATCTCCATTATTCTCATCCATTTCTCCTCTACATTCTCAATTCTAACAAGGGATTGACAAGTTCTCTCAGTCTAATTTCGTGGCTCTCTCTCCATTGCTTGTGTCTAAACAATATTCACAATGTAAGGAGTTTATAGTTATGGTTTAGAGGCTGCCTTAACTCTCTTTCTCTTAAGGCAGCCTAATACTTGTAAAACTCACTCTAAACTCTTCTTTATCTTCTTTTAAGCTCTAGATTACTGATTCTAATCTCTTGTCTCCTTAAGTGAACAAACTGAAAGTGTTGTGTCACTTCTCAAGGATTAGATTCAAACTAGAGATATTTGTAGTTCTTGTATCAATCTCACAGCCACTTTATCTCTCTAGATTCAGATGGTTGTATTGATTGTTTGCTGAGAGGATTCAATCACAAGTTGGATTGTCTCTTCCATTCTTAAAGAGTAAGTTCATGTTCTTAGCTATTCATAGCTTTCCAACATGGTATCAGAGCCTTGTTGCTCTTCTTGGGCTGAACTCACTTCTTTTTGTCAATTTCTTCATATCTCTCTCTGTCTCTCCTTTAAATTTTTTTTTTTTTGATGAGCTTTGTAGCTGGGATTCAAAACTTGGACAGTAGAGAGTGTAGATGAAGTATGAAATCTGTGAGTTTCTTAAAGATGCAAGTCTTTAAAGTTTTTTTTTAATCAATGACTCTCCCCTTTATCTCCTCATTGTTTAAGCCTTTGGATGAAAGATTAAAATCTGTTCATGTCAGCTTGAGGGAGGGAGAAAAGATTATACTTGTGTCTTGGAAAAACACTTGAATGGATTTCAAAAAATGTGTGTGTTCTTCATCTTGTCTAATGACTTCTTTTAAGAGGACAAGATGGAGTTCTGTTTTGGTTTATTCTCTCCCATGTGTAAGCTGTGGACCTGATCTTGAGTTGGGATCCTAATCAAAGGCTAAGGGAGGGAAATAAAACAAAGACTTCATATATTTTGTGATTAAAAACAGTTTTAAAAGATGAAGTTCTTGCTGTTTTGTCTCAAACATTATCAGTCATTTATCCCCTTTGTCTCTCAATTTTAAAAACTTGTTAAAATACTTTAAGTCTAATGAAACCAATTATTGAGGGAGGGAGATAGACTGATGGTGAACTGAAGAAAATTGATTTGTAAGAGCATTTGAGTTTCAGATTTAAAGAATAACTCTCTGAAAGGATTATAATCTGAAAATGTTTTGAACAGATTCTTGAGTAATCTGATTTTGAAAATGCTTTAAAAATGTGTTAACTGGTGGGATGTTCCTGCCTCACCAGCATTTTGATCAGCCATGAAGCTTGAAGGCCATGGACTGAAAATTGCTTCCGCAAAACTCTTATTCTCCTCATACTCTTACTCTCCATTATTCTCTCATACTCTCTCATACTCTTGTTACTTATTCTCTAATTCTCTGGTTACTTATACTCTCTGGTTATTTTATTCTCTCCATCAGTCACTAATTTTGTGCTTTGAATCTGTCCATACTCAACAGGTTCTAAGTTTAAGAATGGTGATTGGTGTTTGTGCTTGGTTGTCTTAAGAAGACAATGCAAGTTTGGTTGATCTAGAGCAGCATCAGAAGCAAGCTTTGGGGGTTAGAACCAATGGCCTCAGATTCATGGGCCCAAGACAAGAAGATCTTGAGGAGAAGTGGCTGTAGGAAAGTGATGAATCAACTCACCAGCAAGATGTTAGCTAAGGGTCAGTAAGCTTCATGATGAAGCATCAAGAAGACACAGCCATGGAGCAGTGTGTACTTCCGTTTTGTGTTAAAGAAAGAGGTGTTGCACAAGGTCAGATCATGCGCCAACACCCTCAGCAACCAGTTCAGGTCATGGCGGTTCTAAGACATGTTCAAACTGCAAAGAGGACCATTGAGCAAAAGAAGTTTCAAGTCTAAATATAGCCAAGGTCATAGCTATTCCAATGCACCGCAAAGGCTATACTCTTTTTGCCCTCATCATGGTTTTATCCCAAGGGGGTTTTACATGGTGAGGTTTTTAATGAGGTAGTCATTTGCGTGTTGCAAGCTTGGCCTTTGCAAGCAATGGCTTCAGCAGCCCAACCTTGAGGGAGGGTATTAGAGTGGAGCAAAACAAAGGAAATGTGAGGCCCAAACAAAGGAAGTGAAGGCCAAGCATTTCCACACCAAAATGACCAGAAGAAGAAGCTGGTTGATGATCCAAAGAGAATTCATAAAGAGAGCCAATTTGGTTCTGTTTGTGCAGTCTTGCTCCACAAGCTACTATCTTGACCTAACTTACCCTACAAGGCAAGAAAGGAGTTTGGAGACTTAATATGGACGTGGGAATCTCTGTTAAGTCAAGGAAATATGTTTGAAATTAAATAAGAGTGGCTGGTTTGAATTTGGAAAGAAGAAGTCACATCGGGTTGCTTTGGAGAAGCAGCTGGACCTGTCTCTTTCACTCAAGCAGGCTGTGCCAACCTCTCTCCTGTCCCTGTCTCCTCATCTGGTCGTGGCTTCCCTTGTCCATATCCTCCTAGCATCATCAGAAACCCCACAATAATATTTGTTTAGTCATTCCTGATTTAATCTTTGTTTATTGTAAGTGATTGTCTATTTAAAGACTTCACCACCTCTTGTAACTTTCATCCAGTATCAATACAAGTTCTCTCAGTCTAATTTCGTGGCTCTCTCTTCCATTGCTTGTGTCTAAACAATATTCACAATGTAAGGAGTTTATAGTTATGGTTTAGAGGCTGCCTTAACTCTCTTCTCTTAAGGCAGCCTAATACTTGTAAAACTCACTCTAAACTCTTCTTTATCTTCTTTTAAGCTCTAGATTACTGATTCTAATCTCTTGTCTCCTTAAGTGAACAAACTGAAAGTGTTGTGTCACTTCTCAAGGATTAGATTCAAACTAGAGATATTTGTAGTTCTTGTATCAATCTCACAGCCACTTTATCTCTCTAGATTCAGATGGTTGTATTGATTGTTTGCTGAGAGGATTCAATCACAAGTTGATTGTCTCTTCCATTCTTAAAGAGTAAGTTCATGTTCTTAGCTATTCATAAGCTTTTCCAACAAGACTCTTCTAATGATCTCCAAGTACCTGATTCAAACAATGCACACACACTTGCATCAATTCTCAAGGGGAAAACCGATTCAAACAAGAATAAGTATAGTTTTAGGTACTTCCCTTGCATAAGAAGATGGACACTGGCTTCTCATATTAACACCCCTCCTCAAGTTTGACCAGATAATGAGAGTATGTGGTCAAGCTTGGAAGATGAGAGCCAGTGATGATCACCAATGCCTTGATACCACATCCTATTGGCTTGAATTGTGGCCTTTTCTCTTGAGTTTTCTTCTTGTCCACCCTCTTGGCATCAGGTAAGGTAAACTTCCTGAGTGTAA
>CAJHQP010006072.1:0-40881 GCA_905132765.1 Moricandia arvensis | reverse complement strand
CTGTCCGTTTTGGCTGATCGTTTGTGACTAAATCTAATATAGACCAAATGGTCAAAAAGTAATCTCCAACATCCAAAAAAAATCTACATAGACCAAGGCTAACAAAATTACCATTTTGCCATTAATGAAGAGCTAATATGAGCCATTGGATCATTCAATCTATGTTTTAATCTTCACCACACAATTCCACACATATCTCATTCTCTCTCTAACTTTTTCTTTAATCTCAATGAATTACATCCACACAATCTTTATCTCATTCTCTCATTCGACTAGTACAACTAGTATAACTCATACAACTAAACATGTAAAAATTTGTATAATTGGTATATAAATGTTATAATTTTACACTTGAAATAAATAATTAAATGTTTTAAATGTTATATGATGACAAAATTTCATCTATTTTTAAAGGTTTTTCAAATTTTTGTTAAATTATTATATTACACTCTTAATTTTATATTATATACTTTTAAAGGTTTATTAACTATATTAATCATATTATTATAAGCAAATATTTAACATATTTTTACAAAAATATGATGTGAAAATATTAGTACAATCCCTAAAACTAGACATATAAACAATTGATATAATTTTATTATATATTAGATGAGTATTACTGGTATAACTTGTATAACTTTGACATTTCAGAAATTGACAAAAGAAATTTGGTATTTTTCATATGAGAAAACAATCAAATATCCCAATTGGTATGTACCCATAAAGTTTCTTTAATTTAATTGAAAGTTTTGAAAAATTTTAAAAAAATTATTACATAACTCCATAAGTTTACATGATCTACCTTATACTTTTAAGGTTTGTTAACTTGTTTGTCCACATAATTTTTGGAAAACAAACATGAAATGTATTTTTACAAAATTGATGATTTCATTGTAACCGGGCAAATGTATGTAAACATAAATAAGTGATACAACTGAATTAAATGTATTTATTATGTGGTACAACTAATATTTTTTATTTCACTGCCAAAGTACAACTATGCACAAACTCGTACAACTCAAAAACTAGTACAACTATGTACAGTCGGTACAACTAGAAAACTAATACAACTACTTGTTATTTTATTTAATATTATTTTAAATGTGGATCAAGTTTTAAATGTGTATCATGTTTTAACAATTATGGTTGAACACTAATGCTGAGTAGTTGTATTAGTTTTATCATTCTTAAATATTATTACTTAGTTGAATCTGTTGTATTAGTTATACCAAAATACATGTACAACTACATAATCTTTCTTATCTTATTATCTCATTTGACTGGGCATAACTAGTATAACGCGTACAACTAAACATATTAAAAATTGTATAACTAGTATATAAATGTTATAATTTACACATGAAATAAAAAAATAAATATTCTAATTGGTATATGATGAAAAAATTCATTTATTTTCTTTAAGATTTTTTCAATTTCTATTAAATTATTGCATTACACGCTTAATTTTACATTATATACTTTATATTCTAAGGTATTAACAATATGAGTCATATTATTATGATAAACAAACATCGAACATATTTTACAAAGCTATAATGTGAAAATATTGGTACAACCCCTAAAACTAGATATATGAACAAGTGATATAATTTTTTTATTTTATATTAGACAAGTATTACTGGTACAACTGGTGTAACTTTGACATTTCAGAAATTAAAAAAAAAAACAATTTGGTATTCCATAGAAGAAAACAATCAAATATTCCAGTTGTATTAGTTGTATCATTCTTAAATATTATTACTTAGTTGAATATGTTGTATTAGTTATACCAAAATACATGTACATTTAAACTAACACAATTTCCGCATAAAAAATATAAGTTTCAAAACGAACATAAGTTTTAATAGTTTCTAAAGCTATAAAAACAAGTTTAACATCAAAAGAAACATAAGTTTTAATACTAAAATGAACATAAGTTTTATAAGGAACATAAGTTTCCAAAAGTAACCCGAAAAGCTATCAATTTGACACGAAATGAGACCTTAGTTGTCACCGATGCTCCCTCCTTATTCTTCTCACCGGTGACTCGTGATTTTGGAGCCATGGTTGAAGATTTTTCTGGTTCTACATCAACTTTTTTGGCCTCGAGGCAAAAAAGATGAAATTGTTTTTTTTTAAAAAAAGTTATACAACTAGTATAACTAGTACAATTTGTAAACAAATCGTTATTAAAATCAAATATTATTAAAAATATACAATTCATGTATTTGACATATGCATGAGAGGAAAGATTAGACCAACATATCTTATTGGTTCTACATCATATTTTTTTTATCATCTTCATATGTTAAAAACAAAATAAAGATCAACATATTAATTACAAAGTTATACTAGTTATACATGTTTTATTTTTACCAGTTATATTGATTATACTCTATCTATTTGTACTAGTTATACTCGTTTTAGTTATATTAGTTGTATTAGTTGGAGTTTACTAGTTGTATTAGTAATACTCTGCGTTTTTTTTATCTTGAATCTTGTACATAAAAGGTGAAATTTGATTCTAGATAAGATATAATTGATTAATTATGATTATGGATTGATCAATTTGGGATAAGAAAGAATAATTTATTGGATGGTTCAAGAAATTTTTTGATTTTGTTTTAAGGTGAAAGAATATTAATGGAGAAGAAGGGGAAGAAGAAAGAAGAAGAAGATTAGGTTAAAGTTGGGTAAGATTTTGGGTTAAATTTTGGGTCTGGATCTGGGTCAGATCTGTATAAAATAGTAATGGCATAAGTTAGTAAATATGTTTAAATCTTCAAGTCTTGTGGTCTTTTCTCCTTAATTTTGATTTATTTATAATTTATTTTTTATTAAAAATAGAAGATGTCTATTTCAAGATTTTTTTGAATCAATGTGTCCCATTCTAGCATTTGATCCCCGTTGGGTCCGTGCCACCGGAGTCGCCTGTAGGAATCTCCCATTTGAAAATTACGCACGAAATTTAGAAAAACACGAAACTTCGCTCTTTTCAAGATCATCATGGCTTCACATTGATGTGCGGTGCAGTGTTGGATGCGGGTGTGGTGGGTTCATTGCAATCAAACGACGCAATCGACCATCAGATCAGAACAGCTGTAAGAGAGAAGGGTCCTAGTTGCCCACATTTGACGCTTCTTGATCTTTTTGGATGGACGACCATAGTTTGCTTTTCTAAGCGTGTGATTAATTAACTATACTGACATACTTAGTGATGTCAAATGGGCGTCGTAGAGCGCATTTGGATATGTGGGATGGGCACTTTTTTTTGCTGGACGATTTTGGTCCAAAGCCCAAATTATGACTATGTCCAAATCGAACCATAACAAATAGGACATTGACCAGTTGGGCTGTCCATGAGACGAACACTCATTTAGTGTATTGTTAATATAAATAATTTAATGTTTAATTTAAAAGATGTAAAAGTTTCTAAATTACATATATAACATAAATTTAATTTTTATAATTTTATATTTGTATTTTGACAAGAAAAATTGATTTCAAGATTTTAACGGGAAAACTTGATTTTGCGGTTTTACCAAAAAACTTGATTTTAAAATTTTGGCAGGAAAATTGATTTTGCAGTTATGGCGGAAAAAAACTCGATTTTAAAGTTTCATCGGAAAACTCGATTTTGTGGTTTTGGCAAAAAACCGATTTTACCGGTTTTGACAGGAAAATCCGATTTTGCAGTTTTGAGGGGAAAATACAATTTTACGATTTCAGGGGAAACCTTGATTTTTTTATTTGGCGAAAAAACTCGATTTTTTAAATTTTGACGGGAAAAATGATTTTGTGGTTTTGAAGGGAAAACTCATTTTACGGTTTTGAGGGAGAAATCCGATTTTGTAGTTTTGACGAAAAAACTCAATTTTACGGTTTTGACGGAAAAAACTTGATTTTAAGGCTTTCGGTGGGAAAAACTCGATTTTAAGGTTCGACATGAAAATTTGATTTTGGCGATTTGATGGAAAAACATGATTTTCGGTTTTAGCAAGAAAACTTGATTTTGTTGTTTTGATCAGAAAACACGATTTTTATGTTTTGACGGGAAAATTTGATTTTGAGTATTTTGCATGAAAACAAATTTGCGGCTTTAACGTGAAAAAATAGTTTTAAAAATAAAATGAATTGTAATCTTTCCAAATTTCTAACAAACCTAAACATTTTACTATTTGGGTCCGCCCAATGTTAGATGTCCAACCCAGTTTTGCCCATGGACACAATTGGGTTTCTTCATTTACATCCATTTAAATTTGGTCCAATTGAGTTTGTCGATATTAACGCCAAACAATTTGGCCATAGACAATCGCCGATTTGACATCCGTAGATATACTTTACTTATCTCGTAACTACATAACTATGGTTACCCACATAGAAACCTAATGGTCAACTACACGTTTAAGTTTAAACTAAGGTATTGCTAGTGCTGACTCCACCAACATGGCGAGGACAAAACCCACAAAAGTGAAATCTCTAGGCTCAGGTGTAAAAAGCTGGAATGTGGGTGTGACTCGAGAGAGTACAGTTGGCTGACGGTGAAACAAAAACTATCATCACCCGAGTCTCTTCTCTGTGACACATCACGTCCTCCACCTTTAACTCCTGGTATTTTCTCTACCTATTCATTCCTCACAGGTGCTTCTAGTCTTCCATCTGATACTTGATATGATCCACACAGGTGCTAGTGTTGCCATCAAGTGTCACATTGGATACAAAAGGAGATCCAAATGGATCAAAGCTGTTACTAATGATTTGGGAGAGTTACAAATCAGTCTTCCTTCCCAACTCCAGAACCTGGAAAGCACATGTGTCATCAAGCCAGTACATGTGCCTAAGCTCTATAGATGCTATCACAATCCCACAAATGGCTTTCATGCCCCTAAACTTCAGGGAAGAACAGTTCAAGATTATAGCATATGTGTGATACGGCCAGTCCATCTTGTGAAAAGCATTTGCTTTCAATGTTCTCAGCTTGTTTAGTTGGCGCATCAGTCACAGAACCGAGTCTGACTCTCTCCAAGTCTGACTCTCTCCACATTGCTTTCACTTTCCCACAATGTAATTAAGAATGATGTTTTTTGCATCATATTATGTGTAAAGGTTCTCATGTTTTGGTACACCAATAGTGTGATCAACTTGAATAATCAAGATGAAATGTAACAGCAGAGACCCAAATGAAAACAGCCGAGAGAAGCATCTCTATAGACTTTGATTAACAGAAAGAACGAAGACAAGAGAATAAAGTCAGGACTCTGGGCGCTTTGGAGTGAGTTTCAGAGACTATGAAGCTTGCAATATCAGCACAACAAGTAGCTTATCTGCTTTTTCATCAGGGATCTCAACAGAGAACTCTTCTTCAATAGCCATCACTATCTCAACCCTATCTAAACTGTCCAGCGACAAATCTTTCTTAAAATCAGCTGTTTCAGTAACCTGTAATCAAACCGTGTTACAACTTCTTCACTAAAACAAGAAACACTAGCAGTGTTGTACCTTAGATGCATTGGTCGTGTCGTACTTCTTCACAGTTCAATAACCTTACTCAAAACCTGATCTTGGCCTCCTCCTCCTGATGTGAAATTCATTTTACTGATGAAAACATTGTCCTTCTCGAGAAGCAAAACCGGTCTAACCGGCACTCTCAGCCTCATGTGTTGCAGGATTGAGCTCCTAATGCAATGCATCTTCCCGAGTAGAACTGAGACAAACCCACCAGAAAATCGATTCAAGTGGAAGGATACTCAATTCAAGTTTCAAGCTTTACACTTGGTTAACAATTACTGCGGAAGGAATCAAAATCATGTTTATACAAATTGGGACCAAAGAAGATACGAAAATTTAAATTGGAACGCATAGATTGATGCCCAGATGAAGAAAGCTCAACCAAGAGCTTTGATTTAACAAAGAAACCATACCTGCGAGGCTGCGAATGAGAGTTTCTTTCTATTTTCTAGGTCGTATCACTCTGGAGCGGGAGAGAGAGAGAGAGAGATGTCCATCTTCACCCCACTTGAAAACATATATGGGCCAATACTAGTTTTTATTTGGGCCAATAATCCTTTTGGAAAGGCTTTTATCTTTCTTATTTCATTTTTTTAAATGTGGGCCCACTATAGTGTTCATCCTCCGCTCACTTCTATAAATGGGGC
This sequence comes from Moricandia arvensis, assembly GCA_905132765.1. Lineage (NCBI taxonomy): Eukaryota > Viridiplantae > Streptophyta > Magnoliopsida > Brassicales > Brassicaceae > Moricandia > Moricandia arvensis. The sequence goes on along the minus strand of CAJHQP010006072.1, from coordinate 34,723 downwards.
ATGTGATAATGTTCTTATAAAATATTTTCCGATTTAGTAAGACTGCTTAATCTCCAAATGTAGGGTATTAATTGGGTAAACTTTTGATGCCAAACAAATAAACAGAGCAAGAGATAGTTGGTAAATAGCCCTATAAACATCTAAGTAACATTATGGTTGGTGGAGGATATTCAATACCATGTGTCACACACTCACTGGTAAATTAAACATTTGAAGTCCCATCTTTAATGAAATCAATAGACTTAAATGAATAAATAGTAGGTACTTACGAATTATTAGGGTTTGAATATAATATGCGGGATAACTGTGTTGCGGTTCAAATAGTAATAAAAATATATAAATACATATATACATGTAGATATTTTTGTTATTATTCACGATAGTGCAGGACGATCAGTCACATTCAAAATCATAAACTCTAGTTTAAATGTTGTTCGGGCGAATAAATTAATTTTTTATATAGACCGATGTGTTGTCAATGCTACCATTTGTTTTTATAATATATGATGGTCTATGTGATGCATGCAAACTCATACTGTTATCAACGGTAGATAATTGACCTGTAAGAAAAATATAGAGATTTACGTAAGTAAGTTTGTAAAGAGAGCAGAATTTTCAAGTTAATAAATTATTAATGATTAAGTTTAATGGAAAGAGATGAATCTTCTAATACTAAAAGTCCAATATACTTGATAGGGAGACTGTCCACCTCAGATTGGAAAATCAGCCAATCACAATTCATGAAATTGCCACGTCAAACCGTTTGGTCCATTTAGCCCGTCTGTTTGGTCCATTTAGCCCCAATTAGTTTCGTCCCTGAGCTTCGATACGCGTTTGATCCTTCGAATTAAAAGGCTACGCGTTCATTAGAAGATTTGGGCTTCGATACGCGTTCATTACGTGTTTGTCATTTGGGCTTCGATCGAATTAAAATTAAAGGCCCACATGAAAAAGTGTAGTTCTACCTACACCCGTGGATTGTGCTTCGTCTTCCCAAATCTCAAAACCCTAACGCCTCTCTCTGTAACTTCGTCTTCTCCAATTCCCCACTTCCAATCTCAGTTTGATCCATCAATCGTGCTCTTCAATACCATGATTTCGGCCGTCCCTTCCTTTCTCCTTCTTTATAAACCTCTTTCTTTATAAACCACTTCCTAATAAGTTGCTTCCGTTCAATCCCGAAAATCTTCTCCTAGGAAGTTCAAACTATGCCGCCGAAGCCAAACAGCAAATGTCCTGTGCCTCTGCTAATTCCCAGGAAGTTATGTTCTTCAAAGACATCTCACTGGGACCACATGAAGCCGAGTTACGGTTTCGTCTGATCCATTTCTGGGAGGCTCGAAATCCAACTACCAAACCCTTATTGGTTTCGAAATGCTCCTGATCGACGAGCAGGTTTTGTTGATTGTTAGATTCTCCAAAATTTAGTTCACTCGATTCTCTTTGAACATTGCGTTAATCTGGGCTTAATCTACAGGAAACTGTTATTCAAGGATTTATTCCATCAACGCGTGTTCAAACATACTTGCCTCACATGAGAGCAGGAGAAGTTTACAGACTCATCAACTTCTACGGATCCAAAAGCAAAACCGTATATCAGGTTGCTGATCATGGCGTAACCATTTCTTTTTCATGGAACTCTGCCATGTTTGCTCTTGAAAACAGTCTCATCCCTTTCGACGAAGACCGGTTCCGGTTCCATTCACACCAAGAATTTGAAGATAACTGTGATCTCAAAGGCGTCCTTTATGGTAAACTCTCTGACATTTCGTACCATCTCCGAGTTATATTGTTATATTTTATACTTTTTTCTTTGTCCATCTAACATTTGAAATACAATAGATGTAAGTTGGCCACATGAAGCTCGTCAATGAGAAGACCCTCATTGATCGTCCCATCCTTGACGAAGTGGAGATAGCAACCACACGCCGTGTATTGGTTCATGTGCAATCACATGGGTATGTGTTTTCTTAGTTTTAGTGGGAACCTCTTATTACATATCTTAACCCGTAAGTGTCAATCTATTGCAGTGGACCTTTGATGAAGCTCTATCTTTGGGACCAGGCCGCAACAGACTTCTGCAGCAGATTCAGATCCTCTGAAAACACTCCCACTGTGTTGTTAGTGACAACTGTTAACCCAAAACGTCGTGGAGGTTATAATTTCCCTCTTTCTTATGACATATATTCACTAATATCTGTCACGTAATGTGTTTTCCCAAATAGTCCCTGTTTCTGTTAATGATATCGTCCTAAACATTTTAGTTGTTTGTCATTGGTAGTTAATATTGCCTAGAATTACTACTCAACACTCATACTCTGCTTATATATCTTTGCTTTTTGTCGTTTTTAAATGGTTTCCCCATAATGCAACAGGCACCCTTGCTCTAACATCTATGTCATCCTCACTGGTTTTTATGGACAATGATGTCCAGCCAAGCAGAGATTATCTCAACTGGTCAGTATTCATGTATTTAACACTTTATTCTTTGGCAAATTCAAGCAATACTCTCATGTAACCCCGTCACAGTGACTAAGAAAAAGTAATGGTTTGTAAATTGTTTCAGGTTGGGGTCTAACCCAGAGATTTCTGAGATGGTTAATGCAGAGGTGGTCACTAAGACTGAGACACTTACTATAGGGGAGATATACTCCTACATCAAGCAGGAAAATGCGAAGGTACAATTAAAGCTATGAATTTTGTCACTTTATATTAGCTGGTTAGATATTTGCATTACTTGCTTATGCCACTGTCGCATGTTGTGCATGGCTCAGATTGGTATTATATTGGCTGTGGTACGTGCCATACTAAGGCTACCAAAGGCCCTACTTTGCTGGTGTGTTCAAAATGTGGGAAGGTGAATGTGGCCTGTGCTGCAGAGTATGAATATTAGCCTCAATACTCAATTGCACTTTTGCTGGGATTGACTTCTGATTTTCTTGACAATAGGTATCATGCAAGATCTCTGTCTACGACAATAGTGAGCAGACTGTTTTCGTCCTACTTGGTGATGCTGGTCGTCAGTTGATTGGTAAGAAAGCATCGGAATTAGTTGACAGCTACTTTGAGGTAACCTGGTCTCGGGCTATACATCAGCACATTGTTTTACTTGCACATTAGGCTAATCCAAACCAATTAATCTCACATTATTTTTCTTGCACGTTAGGCTAATCCAAACCAAGGAGTTGATCATGCGGTGCCTGTCCCACAAGCTTGATTAATACCATTGGACAAACACACAAATTCTGTGTGAAAGTTTCCGACCACAACATTACTGGGAAGACTCGAGCTATAACTGTCACAAAGATCATCTCTACAGTATCTCATCCACCTAAAACAGTCTCACTTGGAAACCCCATTGCCCCAATGCCCGTTGAAACCTTGTTGACTGCAGCTGATGTGTGTGGGCCTTCAAAACTTGTGAAGATTCTGCAGATGAGGGGATTAAAAGGATGTATGGCAGTGTTGAGCCAGATATAGCAAAACGCCCTAGACATGAGAATTAGAACTTCCACTGATAATCCATAGGTTATTGAGTTCATTGCAGTTTCCTTTCCTTTCACATTTTCCTTTTGAGTTTCATTTTCCTTTAATAGTTCTATTTAGAGTAAACTTTTTAAAAGTGTTCATGCTACACTTGGTCTTTTCTAAAACCATGCTACTTCAGCATTAATTTTCTTTTAAAGTGACTCTATACTTTTGTTGGACTTGATTATAATTCTTCATGTGGATGCAACTAAAGCATTTCCTCTTATGTATTTGTTCTATTGTCTGAAAGTCATGTAAAACGTGGAGTTGGTTTGAATAACAAAGCATCGTTTTGGGTGTTAGTCTATGGCAAGAAGTTTGTGTTTGGGCTTATGGGTTTCAATCTCTCAAATCAAATGGTTTTAATAAGACGGCCCAATCAGTTTTGTGTGTCTGGGTGTATATTTGAACCTCTCATTTAAATACCATGATTAATATTTTCAGGAACAGCGTTTTAATACTATGGCCTATATATGCGATTGCATTTAGTACTTGCTTTAACGTGATGGTCTAGACAGGTCCAAATTCCATTTGCGTTATGTGATTTAGCTTACACCTCTTAAACATAAGCATTAAAATTCCATTTACTAACTAAGACCAGCCAAATAAAAAACTCCCATTGATGTTACATATATTTGCGAGAGCATTGATGTAACAGAAATATTCAACACCATATAAACATCACACGTTCGCTACAAACACTATAGTCATCTCGTTAGACATCATGAACTCACAACCACATATTTCTTAATCATTTTTCGTAGACACACCAAAATGTAAATACTCCACCATTTAAGAACATCAATCATGGCATTAATTTAGTAAGAAAACATAAAGTCAACTCTATAATTTACAAAATAAATTCTGGCCCTAATATCATTCCTCCTAAGAAATTACCCAAGATATCGTATAACGTTTGAACAGTAGAACACACTCCAAAACCGGGCACGGAATCCTAAGAAAACAACCCAACTAACTCTCTCTAGTGAGGACTCTATCTCTATCATGGTCTTTTGGCTTTATCTAGCTTTTGATTATCTTCTTATGTTTCGATTTTGTTGTCGTTATTTATTGTTCTACGTGATATATGTTTTCCCCATGGTAGAAAGCAAACGATTTATCACAGCAATAATTTGGTCATCTCAGTGATTAACAGTGTAGTGGGGTTCACTTCATTTGCTTATACACATATGTAGATTGTGATTCTATATATACGTTCTAAACGTAACAAGCAACAATCTTTTTACAATGCTTCATTTGTTAATATACTTACAACGCTTTGTCATACACTATAAACCTGATTTCATGAAATAAAAAGTTGTACCACTTCAAAATACCACTAACTTGATTCTTCTGATATGTTTTTTGGCAGAATAGATATTTCTCTACCAGCTTAATAAGACTCTCTAAACTATTTATAAATCTTTTGATTAAGTCTTATAAACCTTCTTATTTTTTTGTCGGACTTACAAATCTTATATGTCTTTATAAATGGTTTATAGACTCCTACAAATAATTTTACATACCCTTATAAATTATTTTATAATGGTGTATCAATTTTATAAATAATTTATGCTTTTATAAACCCTTATAAATTATTTACATTCATCAATAATCATAGATCTACCCCCATTGGTTGATCTGAGAAAGTGAACCATAGATCTTAGAGACTCTTACAAATAATTTATAAACATTTATAAACTTACAAAAATGATTTCTAAACTTTTTTGAATGATTATCATATCAATTCAATCTCAAACAATACGTAGTTTATCCGTCTATTTGGTCACATAGTTGCTTACCTTACTCTTATTTGTATTGTTCATGTTCTACACATTATCAAAAATATATTAACCTTTATATCTACAATTTTGTAATTATTGCTTAGGATTTGGTGTTAAAGGGGTGTTTAGTTTCTACATTTTTTAAAAAATATTTACAAAATTAAATTAAACTATTTTCATTAAAAATTAAGATTTTTTTAAAAATTGTCACTCATTAAAGATAAGTTTGTAAATTATTTTCAAACTTATGATAGAATTACAATTCACTTGCATAATATTAGCATATTATAATATAATAATTACATATTGTTAATATTTTTGTTGTAATTAATTTAAATAACTAAGATGGCATATTTATAAAACAATTTATTTATTCATCTAATTTATTTTCAAAGAAAAATAATACTGAAATTAATATTATTTAATTTGTACTATTAAACGTGGGCGGGCTATTTCTCATCAGTATCCTTCTAAATTAAACAACCTTATCATAACACTTCAATAGCTGAACTATTGATTCAACAAGTATAATGTAGTAGGTTAAACGAAAATTAAAATCAATTTAGTAAGCGGAAAAATTTGTTTTTATTTTAAGGTTTGCCAGATCAACGGAATGAAGAACCCACCACCTACCCCCCCCCCCCCCCCCCCCCCCAAAAGTGTAGATACTCCAGGTAAAACAAATCCTTACGTCAGTATTATCAAAATTTTAAACGATCTCTACATCATCCTATCTATGTATTGTCTGTGTATGTGGTGTATCTACAAAGGTTAAGTCTTTTGCAAATGGACTGCAAATACATTACATATTTCTTAATATATATAATAATGTTATATACTCCCATCAATAACTTAATTTAGTTTAGTGTTATATATTAAGTAATTCTATAATAGCTATGCCTATGTGACTTATATATTATTACTATGAACTTTATATTTATGTAACACAAACTATAAAATATTATTATGTAAAAAATGTTAAAGTTTATATGGAAGCAAAATAAGCTGGATTATATAGTAGAGAATAGTTTTCCTAAGATATTGTAAAAATATAAATTTTTTATTTAGAAGTTATAATACATTTTACTTAAAATAATTTAGGAATTTTTTTAAAAAATGAATGCATGAATTAAATATTTAATCATAATATATTATATAATTTTAAATCTCCATATATAAATTAAAACGAAAATAAATTTTAATTCCTAATCTATTTAAAGCTTTGTTAAAAAATTTGTACTGAAATAAAAACATAAAAATTCTAAATATTATAATTAACCCATGTAAAATTTGATAAGATTTTAAAAGATGCTCCAATCTAAAAAACCATGCATGAAAAATCCATCACTACGAGTATCATCAATATTCCAATTAAACACTTGGCTAATTTTCCCATATAGAATCTTCGACCGGGGTCACGCATAAAAGGAAACGTGTTCGTCCACTTGGATCATGCACCAAATCAAAAGGTTTGTCATTGTGCTCACTAATATTTTATTTCCAGTTGAAAATAGCGTATTGTATATTACTTTAAATTATGACTACTATTGACAGCCAACCAGATACTCGATCCACCAACGTTCAAACCGAAACTGTTTGATTTTAAGTTTTTGTTAGAAAATATCTTATGATGATTTGTGGTCTTTTTATTGTCACAATAATTCTTATTAACAAAAAATAATCAAAGAAATCTTATTAAATGATGTAAATATATATTTATATATGTAGGATTAGCTCATCTATATGCTTGGTGATTTCCAGTTCGAAGTTAAATATTTATACGGACAATATTTTTAGGGCTGTCTTGGTGACAAAAACTTGAAAATGATTATTTTGAAAATAAAAATTACCCTCCTAATTTTGTTAAAAAAACGTACTCTTTGATTTTAATTTAAAATCAATTATAATAACATACTCTTTACAACATATGTTCACGATAAGGCTAATTGGGTTACGAATTTAAACGTACAAGTGGCTGTGATAATTGCGACTTTTATGGTATAAATTTTTAGTCTACACTTCCAACATTATTTATTCATCCTCAATATCTTATGCTTATACCATTTTTAATTGATTTCTTTTAAATTAACCAGTGCGTCAAAAAAACGCACGTAACATGAGAAAGGCGATCTTGCTATCCAAGCGAACATCAGCTCCGCCACAAGGTAACCATCATACCTAACGAAATCCACTTCAAAATTTTATACATATATTAATAATTCTGATTTACATGTTTTATGCATAGGTTCAGACACTAAGCCAGTGTCACATGGCTTACGCCCTACTCGAACTAAGAAGAAATGTACATATAGTTTTTAAATATTAAAACCTCTTCGATAAGAAAAAGTCTAGGGCATAATAATAATAATAATAATAATAGAGATTATTAATAATAACAATAATAATTATATAAGATTTTGAAATTTAGAGCTCTCCCGACCCATCTAAAAATTTTAAGAGTCATAAGCCTAACGCATTACTCATAAAATATATAAGGCCAGTTCAAGGTTCGATTAAAGAAATAAAGAGTTTTCAGGGTTGAACTATATTATAAAAATTATTATTTATTATTTCTAAACTGTAAAAGTGCGGTTTTTCACCAAAACTGTAAAAGTAATGTTTTTTGCCAAAATTCTAGAAACAAATAAATAACCAAGTAAAAAATTTCTGCAATTTAAAAACATTATTTCCTAACAATTGTTAACCCAATATTTATTCAGATAAATTCTCAAAATCTAAAATTAAAGAGAACCCAATCGTAGAATGCTCACAGTGTGGTGCATTAGTGTGGACTTCAGAGAGCACTAGGACGGACCCTAAAACGGGGAACTAAGCTTCACAATTTGTTGTAACCATGGGCAAATAAAGCTTCCCCCGATCAGACAACCGCCAGCTATCTTAGAAGAGCTACTTGAATGTCGCTGGTTTCGAGATACCATCCGCATATATAATGCCGTCTTAGCTTTCACATCTATTGGAGCTAAAATGGATAACAGTGTGGTGTATGCGCCAGGGCCTTTCACATTTCGTATTCAAGGTCAGACCCACCACCGAATTGGGTCTCTTTTACCGCCACAAGGCCGTCCCCCAAATATCTCCAGCTATATATATTTGATACGAACAACGAAGTCAAGAACCGGTTAAATGCGATGGGGCAGACCGCAACCGAGGGAAAACTCGATGAGACAACAATTAAACGTCTTATCGAGATGGTGGACGAGAACAACTACTTAGCTAAGATTTTTCGACTCGCCCGTGACTACTATGAACCAATTTTGGCGAAGAATTCACTATCAGGTTGCTCCCGGATAAAGGCAAAGGGAAAGAATATGATCTTCCAAGTACAAGTGAGGTGGCAGGTCTAATTGTAGGGGATATGTCATCGACAATTGGAGAACGAGATATCGTGGTCCAGTTTCAGTCAGAGACTTTGCAGCAGATACGTGATGGTCACCCTTTATACATGAACCTTCAATATCCCCTTATATTCCCATATGGTGAGTATGGTTTCCACCCAGAGATACCATTACACATCGAGACTGGCACTTCAAGGACAAGGCAATTCCTAAGCATACGTCAATTCTATGCCTCACAAATCCAGACACGGCTCAATCAAGGAATGACATTGATAAAAGGAGGGCGCCTATTACATCAATATGTTGTAGATGTATATACAACAATTGAAGATGATCGGTTAAGATGGGCGAGGAACAATCAAGATGTCCTAAGGGCCGAGCTATACAGTAACGTCCTTGACGCTGTTAACAAAGGTGACACAATGCCAAAATCATTAGCCAGATGTTTATACTGCCCCCAAGTTTCACTGGTGGACCCTGCTACTTAATTGAGAAATATCATGACGCAATGGCTATTTGTAGGCAATTCGGTAACCCTGATTTGTTCATCACAATGACCGCCAATCCTAACTGGAAAGAGATTAAAGAGCATCTAGCAACATCTGGTGGAGATTCTCCCAATGATAGACCAGACATTGAATGTCGAGTCTTTAAGATGAAGTTGGACCAACTACTCGAGGATTTCAAAAAGGAACATTCTTCAAGCCATATACAGCAGGTACGTAAAAATATTAATTTTTTTAAACAGTTTTCTAAAAAAACATAACTCCGTTTATTCTTATGCAGCTCTCCATAGAATAGAGTTTCAAAAAAGAGGACTTCCTCACGCACATATACTGTTATGGTTTGGGAACTCTTCTAGAACACCAAGTGCAGAGGAAGTTGATAAGATTATTTGAGCGGAGCTCCCTAGCAAAGAAGATGACCCAGAAGCTTACGATTTAGTCTGAAAACACATGATGCATGGCCCATGTGGGGTCATTAAACCAAAGTCCCCATGTATGGAAAAGAATGTGTGCACCAAAAAGTATCCTCGGCCATAGAATGACTATACATCGATTGACAAATCAGGGTATATATTATATCGTCGTCGCCGAGACGAAAATGCTTCAGTGGTAAAGGATGGGGCAATCATGAACAACACCTCAGTTATACCGCATAACATTGAGATTTTGAAGAAGTACGAAGCGCACATTAATGTTGAATGGTGTAACCGAACAAGTGCAGTGAAGTACCTATTCAAGTATATAACCAAGGGAGTTGACAAAGCATCTGCTGTTATTGAGAAGGGAAATCCAGCAGCTACCTCTGAAAAAACTAATGAGACAGTCAACAAGCAGCGAAATGAGATCCAGGACTTCATGATTGTCGCTATTTATCAGCTTGTGAATCAATGTGGTGAACGTTCGCATACCAGATACACAAAAGAAAGCCATCTGTCCAAAAGCTAATCATTCACTTGGAAGGTGAACATAATATCACTGTGAAAGAACTGATGATCTCGGTCGTGTTATTCACAAGCCAGGGATCGAGAAGACAATGTTCACTGAATGAATGGTTTTATGCAGAAGATCAGAGTTTGCGCGAACATTAACATATGTGCAAATACCAGAATATTTTGTGTGGAACAATGGTACTAAAGTTTGGTCTGAACGTAAGAAAGGAAGACACATCGGGAGAATTGTATATGTCCACCCATCTTCAGGTGATCGTTACTATCTAAGGATCCTCATCAATAAGATTACTAATCCTACAAGTTATGACGACCTCAAAACATATAAGGATGTGAAATACCCTGACTACCAATCAGTTTGCTATGCAAGAGGTTATCTTGACAATGATGTCGAATGGCACGAGAGTATGTCAGAATGTAACACATTCGCTACACCCTTCCAACTCCGTGATATGTTTGTCACATTCCTAATCAGCTGCCCTGTTGCGAGCCCTAAAGATCTATGAGAACATTCCTGGAAATATATGAGCGAAGACATACTTTACAAGAGACAAAGATTATTCGCTCATCAAAATCTTCAGCTGGACGATGAAACTCTTGAACAATATACCTTAATTGAAGTGCAGGAGTTGATGCGCACGCATGAACAATCACTGAGTGATTTTAGAGGGATACCAAAGATCAAACATATATTGTTAAAAGAATTGGGGAACAGTCTGTGGAACCAGGAACTCGATTATGATGTAGTTGAGGAAACGCTAAAACATGACACGCAGTACAACCTATTGAATGCTGAACAACGTGCAGTTTATGAAGCAGTTTTAGACTCGGTTGAAAAAAAAGGATGGGAAATTGTTCTTTGTATATGGTGCAGGTGGTACAGGAAAAACCTTCATATACCAAACAATTATATCTAGACTTCGCTCACTGAAACAAATTGTTCTCCCGGTTGCTTCGTCAGGAATTGCTGCATTGCTTCTGCCAAACGGAAGGACATCACATTCCTGCTTCAATATACCCTTGAAGCTCTCTGAAGAAAAACTCTGCCACATCAAACCGGGTACAATGCTTGCTGAATTAATCGAGAACACCAACCTTATTATTTGGGACTAAGCACCTATGACACATAAGCATGCTTTTGAGTCACTAGACAAAACGTTGAAAGACTTATTGTCTAGGAAAAATCCTCACGCGAAGACCCAAACTTTAGGTGGCAAAACAATTCCTCTTAGGAGGTGATTTTATACAGATATTACATGTTATTCCACAGGGTAATAGAGCTGACACCGTCTACGCTTCTATAAGTCACTCATACTTATGGAAAGCTGCCACAAGTTCTCTTTAAAAACAAATATGCGATTAAATGAGGACGAAAAAGAGTTCTCTGATTGGGTGCTTAAGGTCGGGGAGGGTAATTCACTAACAACACCGAAATTGAGTATGTCGAGCACCATGAACAAATGGTAATCATCGACAAATCATTGGTCCAGCAGATTAGTGAGGACCCCCTTAAACAAGTTGTTGAGACAGCATATGGAGATTTAAAAAATTAAAAGCATTCCACAACTCCTACACAAACAATGCTATACTCACACCGCGTAACGAAACCGTTGACGAAATCATTGCTTATACCATCTCCCACACCGACAGGGTGTCAAGAGAGTACTTTAGCTCAGATAGCTTTGAGATATCAGAAACTCAGTCAGAACATAATGAGTCATTATACGCAATTGAGTATCTTAATTCCTTGGATTTTCCGGGATTGCCTTCACATAAGCTCACTCTCAAGATTGGGGCACCAGTTATGCTTCTACGAAACTTAAATCAAAAAGGGGGCTTATGCAATGGTACCCGTCTTATCCTGACCTACTTAGGCGAATGCGTCCTTGAGGCAGAAATTGTCATTGGTTCTCACATTGGTAAAAAAGTTCTCCTCCCTCGAATTGTTCTCTTGCAAGATGATACAAAACTACCTTTCACATTACGTAGACGACAATACCCTATCAGACTCTGCTACGCAATGACAATAAACAAGAGCCATGGTCAAAGTTTAAAAGAGGTTCTCTTATACTTGCCAAAACCAGTCTTCACGCATGGACAATTATATGTGGCTCTCTCACTTGTAACTAGCAAATCCGGGCCAACAATCATAAAAGGAAAAGATTCACATCTACTACAAGTGTGGAACATAGTCTACAGAGAAATTTTCAACGATCTCCCATTTTATGAAGGTAAGAATTTTTTAATTTTTGTTTCATTCAAACCTTTTTTTCCCATTACTAATAATTACTATCTAACTGTTTCACAATGTTCTAACTACCGTCGAACGGATAATATCATCACCAGAGCTTCCCCCACACTGAAATCTCTAACTAGCGAAAGCTAATGAAAGCCAAGTACGTATATCTATACTATAAACTAAGATGTTTCTATTACTATTTAAGATTAAGGAAATCTAATTGTTTCTTTACTATTTCTAGGCTTTCCTTTCATACAATCCACATTACGGCTACCCGTCCTCTTTTGTAAAAGTTATTTACCATTTTATATTGGATTTACTACATTCATACATGATATTTACTTTTACCTGTTTTCATACATGATTTTACCGTTCTTATGGCTACACCACTTTCTTATGAAACAATTTTCATAACATTATATCATTTTGATAAAATTTTGACAACGCTAATATATCACCTTATTTTCACACTAAGATATACTTAAACTATCTATTTTTAGTAACCCTATTATAAACATCTCGCGTAAATTATAAATTAAATTATATCATCAACTCAACTAACATAACATTCTCACAATTAATAACATGCCCCACTCAACTATGGCCAATCGTACATATACGATGAACCTCAGAAACAGACACCTTTTTCATTATGCAAACAATAATCCCTACCAAACTCCTCACTTCCACCACCACTAACTAAACGTATAATAAATAGGTTGTATAACATCAAAAAAATTACTAATTTTACCAATTTTATTTTCTATTTTTTTGGTGATTTCCAGTTTCAAATTAATATACTTATATGCAACAAAGACCCTAGTGAAAAGAAAGTATGGGTATAAACGTTGGTAATTATCTGGATGGCACAAGGAATGCCTTGTGTCCTTGAAACATCTTCCACTGAATTATTTTAATAACCATTCAATTCAATTATAAATTTATTTGAAAAGCAATATATATGGACAATAAAATTCGCAGGATGTCAATCTTTATCGTCATCAACCATTCAATCCCCCATGTTTCTGCCCACTTTGATTCCCAAATTTTAATATTTTTATAAGATTTTAATGTCATCGTCATTCTATAGAGTATAAGCTCAGTCAAATATTTTAAATCAAAAATAATTTTGTTTACATGTTGAATCTTTTCATAGTTGGCTGATTAATGAACCATGCCTTGCACTTTGTTGGATGATAAAATATGTTGGATTTATTTGTGAAATAACATAAAAAATAGTTTTTAATAGAAAGGGTAGAAAAAGATAGAAAGAGAAAATAGGAAAAGGAATGAAATTTTGGTTAGTTTGTGAATTTTGGTTTTTGGATTATTAGGTGCAATTTCTGAAATATGTTTATTTTGTAATGATGCTGATGTGTTATCTACTAATGTGAAAAGTAAAAACAAAACTCAACTGATAATTCAAATAAATGAAAATAATTTCCAAAAAAGAATCTATTGTTAGGAAAGAATCAAAATAAACCCGTAATTAACTACGATAATTCTATAACGATCTTAATTAATTATATCCTCCAACACGTCCCATATCTTATTCATGTTAGATTTTGAAAATCAAAATTTGTCTAAATTCTAAAAAAAAAGCCAAAATTTTTTAAACAGATGGAAAAAGGTGTGTGGTACTACAAAGCAATAAACAGTCGGTTATTAATTATTAATTTCTTTAAATTATTATTACAAGAGAGAAGAAACGAAAAGACGAAAATACCATCATCTCTAAGCCAAACAAACAAACATTCCATATATAAAAAAAAAACGTAAGAAGGAGCTTCTCTTCCCATTTTTGCTGTTTCTCTTCTTCTTCCACAAACTCCATCCTCCATTTTTTCCCCATTTTCAAATTAAAACAGTAAAATCCATTTTTATTATCGGACGAAAACTAAAAAAAAAAAAAGAGAGAGGGGAGAAAAGAGGGCCTCACGCCCTCTTATTAAAAGCTTCATATCCTCTCCAATCTCTTAGATATCAATCTTCCTTCTTCTCCCTTTTCTTAAACTTCGGTAACATATCAGATTCTCTCTCTCTCTCTCTCTTCTCTTATGGGTTTTTGATATATTCTTCAAAGCTTACACCTTTTTTGGTCGACCCGTTTGCAGGAATCCAGGATCGTGGGTCGATCGGTTCACAGAATCCGATCAAGACCCATCTGTTCGTTTTCATCGATAAGGTTTGTTTGTTTGATTCGGTTCCATCAGCATTACTGATGATTCTGGGTTTCGTTGAATATATTAGATGATGTTAACCCATATACTATCTTTTTTTTTGAAGAATGGAGATGGAATCATGTAAGCTGTTCATCGGTGGGATCTCTTGGGAGACCACTGAAGATCGTCTTCGCGACTATTTTCAGAGTTTCGGTGAGGTTTTAGAGGCCGTTATCATGAAGGATCGTGCCACTGGTCGTGCTCGTGGCTTTGGTTTCCTTGTCTTCTCTGACCCTTTTGTTGCTGAGAGAGTCGTGTTGCTCAGACACGTCATTGATGGTAAACTTGTAAGTGTCCCTTTTTGAAACCCAATACTACATTGCTTCAGTATTAGAGGGTTGCTGCTCCTCCAAGCAAAGCTATTCGTATTCCTGTTTTAGACTATATAGTAGTCTACATTGTCATGGTCACCGTAAAGAAGCACCAAAACGCAAAAGAGATGTTTGTCAAAGTGTTGATCATTTCATTGTGCTTAATCTAACTTAGCTGCTCTCTTGAACTCTCATTGGTCTGATTTTATTCTCAATGGTGACAAGGCTCCATGATTGTTAAGTTGAAGCAAACTGTTTTTCTTTCTCATTTTTGTGATCTTAAGTTAGAACGCTAATCTTCTGCGTGAGGATATATATTTGCTAACTAATGAGTGCAAGTTATAGTAGTTTAAGGTTTCTATTTTCTACATGATCATAGGTTGAGGCGAAGAAGGCAGTTCCACGTGATGATCACGTAGTATTGAACAAAGTAACAACACTAGTCTCCAGGGATCACCTGGCCCAGCAAACAGCAAGAAGATCTTTGTTGGAGGTTTGGCTTCATCGGTGACAGAAGCTGAGTTCAAAAAGTATTTTGCTCAGTTTGGTTTGATCACTGATGTTGTGGTGATGTATGACCACAGAACCCAGCGACCGAGAGGCTTTGGGTTCATCTCTTTTGAATCAGAGGAAGCTGTAGACAAAGTTTTGCAGAGGTCATTCCACGAACTCAATGGAAAGATGGTGGAGGTCAAACTGGCTGTTCCTAAGGAAACAGCTCTGAACCCAATCCGGAACCAAATGAATGTAAATAGCTTTGGTAATAGTAGAATCAGTGCGTTGCTGATGAACGAGTACACACAAGGATTCAGCCCGAGTCCAATCTCCAGTTATGGAGTCAAACCTGAAGTTAGGTACAGTCCAGGATTAGGTAATAGGGGTGGATTCTCACCGTTTGGACATGGATATGGAATAGAGCTGAACTTTGAGCCAGATCAGAGTCAGAGCTTTGGATCTGGTTCCAGTGCAGGCTTTGGGCGGCCCTTTAGCCCGGGATATGCTGCGAGTCTTAGCGGGTACGGTAGCCAGATTGAGTCAGGAGGAGGTAGTGTCAGGAACGGTTCTGTGCTAAATGCAGCAACAAAGAACCATTTATGGGGTAATGGTGGTCTAGGTTACACGTCAAACTCACCAATATCTAGAAGCAGCTTCAATGGAAACTCTGGAATGTCTTCACTAGGCAGCATCGGAGACAAGTGGGGAGCAGCTGCACGTGCACGTAATAGCTACCACAGTGAGGGAGGAGGCGTAGGATTAGAAGCAATGAGAGGGGCTCATGTTGGTGGTTACAACGGCTCAAGCAGCTTGGAGAATGACTCTTTGTACAGTGACTCGGCGTGGCTTTCGCTGCCTGCAAAGACGGAGGAAAGAATGGGAGCATTTGACTTCATGTCTAGAGGACCAGCTGGTTACATCAACAGCCAACCAAACGGAGGTATGGTTAATGAATGTCTTTTTTCATCTGAGAGTTTGAACTTTTTTGCTCTTGAGAAAATCTGATGAATCATATGAAATGGTGTTGTTGCAGGAATTGCAGCTTAGAGAAATGAGAACCTATTCCATGGAGATCAGATATTGATTTGACTATTTGCAGAAGAGAGTTTTTAGAAGATGAAAAAATTATTTGTTCAAAAAGAAGTTTCTTTACTTTTTTTTACTATTTTGATTGTTGTTATAGTTTTTCTTTTCACCTTTTTCTAATTTGGGTTATTGTTTCTTTTATCAAGGAAAAAAATGTAAACAGAGTTATATAAAGAGACAAGAAACAATGAAGTTGTATTATGTTTTTGTCTTTCTTGTCTGTCCTTTTCAAAATCTAGATATTGATTGACTTACTCAAACATGAATAAATACATGAGCAATGTATTGCCTAGAATGTAGGCAATTGCTGTGTGAAGGCGACATGTGGCAACCATGTGGTCGATGATAAGCCAAGAGGACATAGAGCACAATCCTATCATCTTTCACCATAATATCCATTAATGTGAAGTGGACCAAAAGAGAGAGAAGTGAGAGTTACATTCCTCTAAATACAGACGAGACATCCTAATCCCTCAACTTCTCTGAGAGCTTCAAGACTTCACTGGAACACAGCCACCATTGTCCCCACACTTCTATATAAAAGGTTATTTAAACCCATGAGACTCTCTCAAAACAATTAAGATGCGTTTGCTAGTAGAAGAAGTAGGTGCAGCTTCAACCATTGTCCTCTGCTTCTCAGAATGTAACTCTCATACTTGCAGATGGAAGCCTTACTCCAACTCTACTGACTTCCAAGCAAACGCATCCCTCCTCCTCATCCTTTTAGTCTCTGCTCTCATATGTGCTCTCTCTCTTTACGCTTCACTCCGTTGCTATCTCCGCTCAAATCCCGAGACTGACGCCAACGACCACAACCACAAGCCTGATCCTTGAAGCGGATGTTTCACCCACTATACCAACTCCTACGCTTGTCTACTCCTCCGACCTTGAGCTAGCAGGAGCTGAAGCAGAGTGTGCTATTTGCCTGTCTGAATTTGAACAAGGTGAGAGCATCCAAGTGCTGGAGAAATGTCATCATGGGTTCCATGTCAAGTGCATCAACAAGTGGCTCTCTACCGGCTCCTCCTGTCCTACTTGCCGGACTTCTATTTTACTACAAAACACCTTAGACTCTGCAACATCAATGGAAGCTCCTTCAACAAACCAGATCAATGCTTAGCTTCCCTCACTTCATCTCCCACTTTCTCATCTTTCTTCTTTCCAAATCTTAGAGTTATATCATGTGTTGCTTTGAGTTGTATCTATTGGTATAGATAAGGATTATCTATAAGTTATACTTATCTAGCATATCCATTGAGTTATCAATTCTCTTAAATAGTCATTTTAAAATTTTTATCGCCAAAATAATTTTTAAGAAAAAATGATCGAAATAGCATTTTTATTTTGAAAATATCTTTTTTTTTAATTTTAAATTTCACCTCTAAAACTTCACCACATATCTCTACACGTCTAGATTAGTTAACCATAGCGTTATAAATATATATTTACTTTTTTTGATAAAATATATTTTGTTCATTTTTCTCTTTAAAAATAATTTTTGTGACAAAAAACTTTTTAGTGTTGTTATAGGGTATTTCTCTTTAAACAAACTTAATAATCAAATTTATGTGATTAACAACTTGTATATCACGACTAACCAATTTCTAACTATCTAGTCTATACTATTAAAGCAGGATCCTACTAAAATTTTGTCATTCCATTTTGTAGTTATTTACAAGGGAATGTCATTCCCTTATTTAGAATTTTTAAATTAATTTTGACCAAAAATTAAACACACTTAATGTGCCATTTAGAAACTTAAACATTTCCCATAAATATTATATTCTCTCTTTTATTTAAGGGATATTCCAAAAGCAAAACAAGTCTAACATACTAATAATTAAATCTCTCATATCCTGCTAGAATATGAAATATTCGTTGCTTAAGTATATATTATAATTTAGTCAACCAATTATAATCAATATTTTTTTTTATTAACCTCTCTCGACCAATCACAAATCTCATCTAACTCCTATATTATAACTTTACACGGGTGTGAGAGTGGAGTTTTATGTGATAAAGGAATGTGAGCTTGTGGGTGAGAAAATAAAGGAGATATCACTATATTTATGCTAACAAACATATTTGTTTTTAATGCCAAACAATTTTCTTTACAAATCAAAACAAAACAAAACAATAAATGTTAATTAACTATTAAAATTTATTTTCGGTTAATCAGTTACATATAATTAATTTCGCCCGATAATAAATAATTTAAACAAATATCACTTATTTTTGTAATACAAATTAAGTGATGTCTCTTTTTTTATAATATATTTTCCTAACTAGGTATTTTGGCCGCACATACAGACTTAATATTCTTATGAATAATTATTAGCTTATGTCTTATTAATTCAAAAAACAGTATAGTAAATTATTATATATTTTTTCAAAAAGGTTTAAATCCAACATCAAATATTTATATATGATAAAATTTTCATCAAATATATATGTTTTTTTGTCAACATGCATATGTTTATTATTGTGTTAAAAATTTAAAAGCACTCACATATTAGAAATATTTTTGGAAAATACTTTATAGAATTTTTTTGATTGATTTATATTTAATTATAAATTATTTTATATTTAATTTTATATAATATAAAATATTATTTCCAGATAACAAAATAATATATAATAATTATATATAATATTTTTTATGTTGAAAATTTTATCATATTAATAATCAATATCTATTATAGGCACATAATCTACTATTAATATAAAATTTGTTTTTAATTATAATAAATTATATATAACTTCATAATGGGTATCACTCTAACTTTTAACGTGAGAGCTTAGAATCTAAAAGTTAATTTTTCAAATATTAGTATAGATTCTAAGGAATAACAAAATTGTAATTAAAGTTTCATTTTTCAAATTTTATAGTTTTGTTTTTTCTATGGTTGGAAACAAATATATGCATCTACGTATTTAAAAAAATAGAAAAATATCATTTAAATAAAAATGTGAAATGAATAGTATTAAAATATGAAATGAGAAATATCTTTGGTATTATAATTGTAAATATAATAATCTAGAATAATATTAAAATCAGTACAATATTTTCTAAGAAAATAATTTCTTAAAAATAATTTCTATAAATATAAATATAAAACTTTTTATAGAATATATAACATCTAGGATTATTCTTCAAACGTAAACAATAAACAAATTTTAAATTTATCATACTATTTATATAAAACACACATAATTTTAAAATTAACAATTTTTTTAGAATTTTACAAGAAAATAAATTCCGCGCTTTTTAAAGCGTGGTCAAAATCTAGTGATATCTTAAAGCAACACCTGTTACTTTCCCACAAGTATCTTACTCTCCAAGAACCCTAACCTCGTGTTCTTATTGGCTTGAGTACACTCATCTATATTTGAAACAACTAACCTAAAATCATTTAGGTCATCTGATATAATATACCCGAGTGTTTCAATGTCCCGAATATGTTCTTTCCAGTTTCTTCGATGTCACACCATCATTTTAAGATCACAATCTTCTCCTTTGCTTGCACCTAAAGCCAATCCACTCATTCAATATTCTGGAGCTTACGGATAGTGGTTTACTTAACAATCCACATCTAAAACACTGTCGTTTAAATTTGAGGACAAATAAAAAATAGCAAACTCCGCCTTGTAAGAAATTGACCAATTCATTTACCATAGATGATCGCTAAGGTCAACGTTCATGTAATCGGTAGCACGGAAGCTTCATCACACGTTTGCTTCCCGCTTCGAAATCGAAATTGGAATCGAAAGCTTGTGGAAACTTTCAGAATTCTCGCTTCCAATACGGTTCCAAAAATTTCGCTTCTACATTTTCATACGATTTCGTTTCCGCGTACCCGTTTTCTTATTGCATGTTACATTATACATGTTATTGCGGAAAACAACTCATTTGGTTAAAAAAAACTACTATTGGGTAAAATGTGTGATAGCCTACGTTTGCTTAGAATATTACGGTAAGAGCTGTTCATCGGGCAAGCCAATTTCTACCGGACCAGTTCTCGCTTTCACTGCGGATTCGATTTTGTGGCAAGCGTATGTTCCGACTTTATTGTTCTTTTGCTTATTAGATGTTGTGCCTTGTAGTCTACCCTGTGTAGCTAGGTTTGAGTATGTGTTTAGTTTCCATTTATGTTGCTCTGCTTCTTGTGTCTTGTGTGCTTTTGTTAAAAAACTGAAAATTGGTAATCGATCATAATATTTTTGCCAAAAAAAATATATTACGGTATACTTTATTATTGTTCCAAGGTCTGAATGTAAAGACAAAAAAAAACTATAAGTCTTCTTTAGGTTTGTTATATTGACTTACATTTAAAAGCGTACACATACCAGAACCTCTGGCTGAACTGAAGGGTCAATCCACTACGACGCCGTTTACATATTTTGTTCAGTACTGAAAGATTGATTTTGGATCTCCTGAGAAGAGAAGAGAAACCTGAAACGACGAAAAGCGAAAAATGGCAGGAAGACTGAGCGGTGTGGCCTCACGGATCTTGGGTGGAAACGGCATCGTTGCCCGAACCAACGCCTCTTCTCTCCGCCAACGCGCCGGCCATGGGTCTCCCCGTCGGCAAACACATCGTCCCGATAAGCCAGTGAGTCATCAAATCTCTCTTAGATTCATCGAAATTCGTTTCGGTTTCGGTTTTGAGACGGACTCTTCCCATTGATTTGCGTCTCAGCTTTCGGTTAACGACGAGCTGATGTGGGACAACGGGACTGCGTTTCCAGAGCCTTGCATTGATCGGATTGCTGATACAGTCGGGAAGGTTCGTTTAGGGTTTTTCGAAATGTTATTCCGGCGTAAAAGTCAATTTGTGATTGATGTTGTTGGGTATGAGTGATTACAGTATGAAGCATTGGGATGGTTGTGTGGTGGTCTAGGGTTCTTTGCCACTCTTGGTATGCTCGCTGTTTTGAACGATAAAGCTTCCAAGGTTCCTTTTGTAAGTTAAAAAGTTTCTAACTTTCTATTTAATTTAGGATAAACAGACTTATTTCCACAGTAGAACTGGTATAGTAACAGTTGTACACAATCTTTCATGATCATCCTAATTGCACATATTTTAAGTATATGACTCTATTTGTCTCTATTTTCAAATATCAAAACCCGAAGCCACACAGACGGAAATTTTGCTTGGTTTAATATCAGTTTAGATTCTAAACCATTAAAACCGAGCTGAACTTTTGTCTGTGTGGCTTCGGATTTCAATCTTTACAAATGGGGTAAATAGGTTCATAGTGCAATTAGGATGAACATGAAAGATTGTGTGGAACTATTATTATACGATACTTTGGTGTAGAAATAAATCGTTTACCCTTTAATTTATGTTTTCATTACGCAAATGCGTTCATTGTGATGTCTTGAGTGTGATTTTTGGGTATGAATTATATGGCAGCAAATAGTGATGATTTTGCTAATTCGATTCATCAAACAACATTGTCTTCTTCGCTGTTATATAATATGAACACACATATTTGGAATAGGCTTATTCACCAAAGACTATGCAGTTAACAGAATGTTCTTTTCTTCAGCTTTTGCATTTTGCTTGTCTATGAATATAGATACATGCTATTGCTTCTGTCCAAAGTAGTCGAAGAGATGGATCTTTTTGCCACGTTCGTTTCTTTATTGGCTGAGCATGTGGAACACTTGAAAGAAACACCCACACTCTTCTTGGAACTGTGGTACATGTTTAAGCTCATACGCGGGTCAGAAAGAAAACATGAAGCCTCTAGCTAGAGGTGTTATAATCTATGGTTTAGTGGCCACTGGCCAACAATCATAGACGTATCAAAGGCTCTACTATGATGAGTTTTGTAGAAGTTGAACAGCACACTAGGGATAAGAAGATGATCTTTGTCTTCATGTCTAATACAAATATATAATCTATCAAAGGCTATACTATGATGAGTTTTTATTTTGAACCATTTCGAGCTATATAAGTTGAACAGCACACTAGGGCGTGGAAGATGCTCTTTGTCTTCCTGTGTCTAGACATGAGATGAATTGCTACTGTTGTTCTCTGACATGTCATCTCTCTCCTGGTGTATTTTTTTTTATCATTTTGATACTTGTTTTTTTCATTTCATGATCATCTCTTACTATGTTGTCTCTGCAGACACCAAGAGTGTATCCGTATGACAACCTGAGAGTGGAACTTGGAGGAGAGCCATAGAAGAGACCTATCAAGTGATCTACTCAAGCAGTGTGTTTTCTTCACTGCTTTGTTCGTCAAAAATGTTTTAATTTCCTGCTCAGAAGACAAACGAATAAAAGAGACTTGCGTTTTCCATTTATATGTGCTGTCTCTGTAATTAACAATGACCATTTGGGTGATTCATAAGAGTAAGACATGTGTTTTCAATGAATCTAAAACTCTGTTCGGTTGTGTCTACACAAAGGAAAAAAGTTTGTGAGCTACACGAAGTTTACCCTAGTATGGTGGAAACCATTCAATGTTTCATAATATATTAATAACTACACGATGTTTATGTTAATACATGCCACATATACGAAGTAAATGATTATTATGGTGGGAACATCAAAATCGGGTTTAATTGATTCTAGGAAAAGTTAATAGGGTCAAACTGTAATTAATCAGAAAATCATATTTAAAACAAAAAAAACTAAGTTTTAGAATAAATAATTGTGTACATTAATTTGATTGGGTAAAATATAGAAAATAGTTAACAATAAAAATAATAAATTTATAATTGAAATTTAATATATTTTAATATTTATGAAAATTTTAAAAATATGAAGACAATAACTTTGATATAGTCGATCATATTAATTTCAAATATAAACATTTTAAAGAATTCATATTTTGAAATTTTAAATTGGAAATAAATTTTGGTTGAAAGATTTTAAATAGATTAACAAGATGAATTATTTTAGAAGTCAAAGAAAAGAAATGCTACGTCTAATAACACTTACAATTAACATCATAAAATTGTAAAATACCATTTACAAATATATTACTACTATTAATAATTAGAATGATATAATATACATAAGCATTATAATTTGTTTTGTAATATGTTACCGTAATTTGACACACTGTTTACGAATACCAAATTTATAATATTACCTATAGATACTAAAATAACATGATGTTTACATAAAAAAATATGTAGTTATTATTTGTATATATGTATGTATATCTGATTTTTTTGTCAACATCAACATTTCTTTTTGTAAACATTATGTCAACATAATCTTGATATATTATGATATTAAAATTTACGTAGCATTCATTTTCTTTGACTTTTAAAATAATTCACTGTTAATATATTTACAATTTGTCAACCAAAATTCATTTCTAATTTAAAAACCCCAAAATATGAATTCCTTAAAAAATTTATATTGGAAATTAATATGATCGACTATATCAAAGTTATTGTCTTCATATTTTTAAAGTTTTCATAAATATTAAAATATATTAAATTTCAATTACAAATTTCTTATTTTTATTTTCAACTATTTTCTATAATTTTACCCAATCAAAATTTAGTGTAACAATTATTTATTCTAAAACTTAGTTTTTTTTTGTTTTAAATATAATTTTCTGATTAATTACAATTTGACCCCATTAACTTTTCTTAGAATCAATTAAACCTGATTTTGATGTTCCCACCATATAATCAATTAGTTCGTATATGTGGCATGTATTAACATAAACATCGTGTAGTTGTTAACATATTATGAAACATTGGATGATTTCCACCATATTAGGGTAAACTTCGTGTAGCTCACAAACTTTTTCCAACAAAAAAGCAGTAGCTACATGTGTCATACTAATAAGCTTTAGCCAGACTCCAAACAAGGGCTAAAGAAAAAAAAGAAAGAAGACAGAAATGGAAAGTTACTGAATCTGGCATGTGACAGTGTGAGTGGGGAACATCGAGAAGGAGGACGCCACCGTTTTGGAATTTTCCAAAGATATTGAAAAACTTCGGTTTTAAACATTACGTATTTGGTATTTTTTGTTATGTTTTCATGTCTTATACTCATTACGTTAGTTCATTTATACCTATATTCGTTTTCTCTGATTTATATATCAAAAAAACTCACAACTCATCACGACAAGTAGGTTAGGAAAGACAAATTGTATTGCGCAATGTATAATCAAACAAATAACTTACGGGTAAAACTTCATTTCGTGAATGAATGATGTGACAGCCAGAAAATGGACTTCAAACGCAGTGGCGGATGCACATTGGGGTGATAGGGGTGGGCGTTCGGATACCCGTTCGGGTTCGGATAGGATATTTTAGATTTTCGGGTATTTCGGTATAGAGGTATAGAACCCGTTCGGGTATTTTTGTACTTCAGGTCGGGTTTGGGTATTTTTAGTTCGGGTTCGGTTATTTCGGGTCGGGTAAAGTGCCCACCCCTATTGGATGAGAAGGGGGCAGCGTCCCCCAGTAAAAGAAATTATTCAAAACATACTATTATTATAGGATAAAAGTTCTTTCCCCCATATCAATTATTCTTTCTTGCCCCACTGTTTTTTTTTTCTTAGTTGTTTTCTTTAACTTTTGTTTATTCAAATATTTTCTCCGTTTCATTTTAAATATTGTTGTAACTTTAAAATTTATTTCATTACAAGTGTCGTATTTTCAATGTAAATGGTGATAGTTTTTTTTTTTAATCTTATTTTTAACTTATTAATCAATAAAAATAAATAAAATAGTGTATTAATTAGAGATATAATAGAAAATTCAGTGATTTTTTTAATATATGTTAAAAAACTTTAAACGACATATAAAACAAAACAGAGGAAAATATATTTACTTATTTTTTAATTGTGATAATTTATGTTAATTCATTAATTCTGTACATTAAATACGTGTGCGTTCACACTAACCCACATAATATTAGTATATCTAAAAGACTTGCACTAACTCATTTTGTTTCTTATATTTATATAGAAAGCTTTTTAAATTTGTAAGTTTAGCCTTTCAAATGAATTGCCGTAATTAAATTTGTAAAATACTTTCCATAAAATTAACTTTTAATAAAGTAACATTTTTTTTCAAAAGTAATATAATTTTATTTTAAACGATTCATCATATGTATATTACATTTTTGATAAATGTGTAACTAATTAAAATACAATAAATTAAAACAATATTTTCATAATTTTGTAAAACGTTTTATTCTTTAATTTTGTAAAAGGTAAAAATGTTTTGTTATTATTGAAAATTATTATTCAATTTAATAATATATTTATTTAAATATATTTTTGCTTCCAGTAAAAATTAATTTTGGATCTGCCACTGTTCAAACGTATATAATAGTTTAATTTGAATTGCTTTTAGTTTGGGATGATGAGTTGGATTTGGCTTTGAACAAATTACAAGTCTAATTGTAACAACTAACAAGACGGGTTACGTTTGGAGACCACAAGGTCTACACCTCAGCTGTTTATAATCGGATGTGGAATCAAAGACAGCTCACATTAGTCATGCGATATGATCTCTTTCGATTTTTCAAATATTCCATTTGAGTATTAATTGTTACATCCTTAATCATCAATCTGATCTGATCTGCCTACGTGTCTTCTTCTTTGGCTCTTTTTGCTCCCTGATTGTTTGGACCTCGTCAAAACTAAATCATTGTTATTCGTACCATCACCTCTCTCTTATTATTATCATTGAAAAATTAGTCTTTAATCTCTAATTTTTTTATGAAAAACTAATATATATATAGATTTGATGGTCCCTAAATTATATAAAAATTATTTAAATCAATACGAAAATGTTTATAGTAACCTGGAAAATTACAGGACCGGGGATATTCATTATGAATACACTTATAAATGCAATCATATAAGGGAATAATTATGAAGTCTTCCTTTTTGTTGGACTAAGGGATATAGTTTAGTGATTTGACTAATGATTCCTTAATAATTTTCCACAAAATCTGTGTTTCAAGTCTTAAAAAGATGAAATTATGCAACTAATAGAAAAGAAATCTTACAAAACATATACAATATAGAAAAATATTCTCAAATGTAAATTTTATTGGATGACTCCAAATGATATAAATTATAATCATAAGTAACTTTTCATAAATCATGTAAGATTATTTATTGTTAGAGATGTAAGATCATTTCTAATATTTTTCATAATTTTTAATATCATAATCATTCATCTTTAAAAAAATATGGCAAAACTCATCACACACGTAATGTAATATAATATAATATACATGCATGTATGTACTTTGATTTAGACCGAGTGCATATATATCTCTTAGACAGATTTAATAGACATAGCTTCAACGATTCTAATATGAACAATTCGTTATATGTATTTTATATAATAATTAGAAAAAAAAAATGGAGAAAAAGGACAAAGCAAGAGGGGAAGGTATGAACCAGGGAAGTTGGGCTCTGGAGGATTACCAAAGGCTGCACTTCTTAACGTGTCTTACTCTCTCTTCCTCCACTCTTGCCAACTGTTTGGCTCTTCTTTCGTTTCTAAACATTTTCATAACCTCTTCACCCTCAATATATATATAAAACATTATTTGATTCATTTTTTATGACTTCAGGATTGTTGATATTGTATAAATTAAATGTTAAATGGAGAAGCCACAGTAAAGTTTATCCATAACTCTTTCTTTGTACTAATTAATTATTAATAATTTCCCTTAGCAGTATGTAATTATATGATTAAATAGCAATAAATTGTCATGCTTACTTGTTATCTTTATCTCAAATGTTCTTTTGGGTCATCAGATTACAGAGTTTACAAGCCATTACAGTTGGCCACTTGTAAATTCGCTAGTCCCCGTCGTTTATGGGTCCATGATACTTTAAAGTACCTCAAAACAATTATAAAACTAACTTCCTTAGATAACTTGAAAAGACATCAATCACATTCACTTGAAAATAAAATAAATGACCTTTACTTATTTATTTACCCATTATCCACAATGCGATTTTGTCTTCCAAGAAAAGAACACCGTCTCTTTTTATTATTGTGACCCTCGTTACATTATTCATGAAATTAATTAAAAAAATCAGCACATATTGGTGATATATACACGTTGGAAAACATGTTTTTTTTTTAAATTTCAGGTACAACATTTTACATGAAAACAAACAAACCGAACACCATGATATATGACCACACAAATTAATTCTATAATATTAATATATATTGTTTTTTATTTTTGCCGAACACATTATAATAATTATATAAATTGATTTATAAAAAGGCTCTTTCCTCTTCTTACATGTCTTAACATTTTTCTGTTTATTTTCTCTCCTTCCTCTAAACTCGGAGTTAACACAATGAACGGTGATCATGTCTCCGTCGCAGACTCCGACAACATGAAATCTCCTCTCTTACCGGTCGTCCATAATGACGAGCCGTCACAAAACAAAACGGTGGGGCAACATCTCCGGACAATATTCACGCCGAGTAATTGTTACATCGCTCTTGGTCCTCTTCTCTGCGCCGTCGTGTGTCTATGCGCACGGCTCGGCGGAGATGATACGACGAGGGCGAGGAACATGCTCGGCGTTCTTGTCTGGATATTCGCGTGGTGGTTGACGGAGGCCGTTCCTATGCCGATCACCTCCATGTCGCCTCTTTTCTTATTCCCTCTCTTCGGAATCACGGCGGCGGATGACGTGGCAAGTTCTTACATGGATGACGTCATCGCTCTTGTCCTCGGCAGCTTTATCCTCGCTCTCGCCGTCGAACACTACAATATCCATCGTCGACTCGCCCTTAACGTGAGTCGTTTTATCTCTTCGTTTTCTTTATTTTCTTTTCTCTTATATTTTGATACTAGCTAATAACCCGCTGCTTGGGCCCGGATGAGATTATTAATTTAGTTATTGTTTAAGATAAGAAGATTTTAGGTGTGTTTAATCTGGATATCAGTTAGATTTTTGATTGTTTTCGGTTTTTAATCTACTAAATTCTAACTATCATTCTAAATACATATTTATTTTGGTATTCTAAATACATATTTATTTTGGTTTGCTCGGTTAAAATGTTCAAGGTTTTTGATTTTTTCCAACGACAACTAAAAACTATATTATTTGTTTGGTTTCATGTTATATGAATTTTAGACAATTATGATGTTAAACTGATGTTTTCATATTTTAATTTCTAAATTCATGAAAAATAAATTAAATCTAGATAATAGTTGACAAAAAGAAAAGAAATATTAAACAAATCATTTCATTACAATTAGGTCGACGGTGAAAAAAACATTAAGAAAAAGATAATATTCCAACTTTCAAGAGAATTAAAATCCTCATTTTTGGTGAATATTTAGTTATATAGGTGCTCACGTTAATGTGCACATGTATGTATATGTAAAAATATATAAAAGTGGTTGATAAATATATAAATTACTGATAATTACATTAAAAGACATTTTTTGCTCAAAATAACACATGAAAGATAAAAAATTAAAATACAATTAAGTAAAAAAAATAACCCAAGACATTAATGATTTCTTTTGTAATTTATCTTTCTATGTGAAACATTTGTATAATCCGTTGAACCATGCATGTGAATTTTATATTAAAAAAATCGTAAAATAGTATATAGTGTGAACACATTTATATAGAGTTTGGCTGATAAATTATTTACACATGACACGTCAGCGTACTCATCTTCAAATCGCTGTGAGACTGACACGTGACAAACATAGTATAAACACATTAATATCAAATGTTTTTTATTTAATATATAGAGGATTGTCATAGCATAAATTTTATCCTTTTTAGTTTTTTTAGAACATCTCCAATGTATACCTTTATAGTTTCTTCTAAAATACAAATATATATCATAGAGGTGTATTTGGTCCATTATATAACTCTATAATAGAATTTCTTTGTTATAGAGGAAAATATATAAAAAAGTTACTTTTTACTTCTGTATTTAGAGGTAAAATAGCATATTTTTATATTCCTATAAATAGAAGAATTTTATTATACAGACATACATTGGAGCAAATTTATTTCTATAATAGATTTTTTTATTTTAAAAGAAAATATAGAAATGAAAATAGATGGGTTGGAAATGATTTTAAGCATCCTTTTTATATGGTAGATTCACCTTTTCATGTGTTGGAAAATACTCCATGTAAATCTGGACGAACCATGTACTCATGTAGTTCCTATGGGACTCTGATCCTAGAAAATATTTAGGTGATCAGATGAAATTGCATGGGTCCACGAATGAGTTGATTACAACTTTGAATATTTGATCATTATGCGGAGAACTTTCAACTGAATTCCCACTTATTAAATTATAAGTTTTTAACTTAAAACACATGTAGCATTAATTAATCAAGATTTAAGTTTCGGAGAAGTGAGATTTGTGGTTTGAGAATTAGGATTTAAATTATAAGTTTATAGTAACATTAAAACGGCAGTGGTCTATTTATATAAAAGGATGGGATGCATATAATTGTAGATTTATTCAACAAATTGCCTAGATAAATTTTCCACATGGTAAAAGTTTGATAAATTCAACAGATAAAAATCAAGTGGCAGAACATTTTTTGTTAGAAATATGAAGAGTGTCCTCTTTTCATGTGTTAGAAAAATATGTTTTATTATTTTAAGGTGGTACAATCTGGACGAACCATGTAATCATGTAGTTGCTAGGGACTCTGTTCTAGAAAATATTTAACTGATCAGATGATTTTGCGGGGGTCCACGAATGAGTTGATTAGAATCTTTGATCATTATGTGGAGAACTTTCAACTGAATTCCCACTTATTAAACTATAAGTTTATTTTGACCCAAGAAAATAAACTGCAAGTTTATAATAACATTAAAATGGTAGTGATCTATTTATATATAAAAGGATGGGATGCAGATAATTGTAGATGTATTCAACAAATTGTCTATATAACCCCAATTTTGTTCAACATGGTATAAGTCTGATAAATTCAACATATAAAAATTAAGTGGCAGGAATTTTTAAGTTGGAAATATGGAGAGTGTACTCTATTATACATATATTACTCGGCTTCAAAATAATATATGTTTCAGGTTTTTCACATTTTTTAATAAAACACATTAAAACTTAATTAATAATGCATAGTGTTGTAATTTTGTATTTTCTATATTTCTAAACTAATAAAGCTTTAAAAAATGCAATTAATATTTTTTGAAAATCATAATTTTTCATTATTAGTTAACAAAAAATATATTGAAAATATAAAAAACACATTATTTTAAGACAATTTTATTCTCTAAAATATGTATCTTTTTGTAACAGAAGAAATATATCTCTACTTTGATATTGTGTATAACCTTTTAGTTAGTGGCCTAGCCAAATCCAAATATAATAGTGTTTAATAAGTCCTGCATATGAGCAAGGGTTTACGACTTACAACTATGATCATCAACAGTCAATACTATCATATATCCTAATTAATTAGATTGAAGTTTTTTTTTCACAACAGTTAGATTGGAGTTCAAATAAATAAATAAGGCACGACATAACTGATAATGACAATGATTATTCTTATATATGAAGATTACTATGGTGTTCTGTGTGGAGCCTCTAAACGCGCCTCTGCTTCTTCTTGGCATATGCGCAACGACGGCGTTCGTGAGTATGTGGATGCACAACGTGGCTGCCACTGTCATGATGATGCCAGTCGCTACAGGGATACTTCAGAGACTGCCCTCTTCATCAGAATTGGTGCCTCCAGCCGTTGGGAAGTTTTGCAAGGCGGTGGTGCTCGGAGTGATATACTCGGCGGCAGTTGGTGGGATGAGCACACTCACAGGAACAGGTGTGAATCTGATACTTGTCGGAATGTGGAAAAGCTATTTCCCTGAGGCTAATCCAATCAGTTTCAGCCAATGGTTCTTCTTTGGTTTCCCATTAGCTTTGTGCATATTCGTGGTGCTTTGGGGTATTCTATGTGTAATGTATTGTCCTAAAGGATCAGGGAAAGCTCTCTCTCCTTATCTTCATAAGTCTCATCTCAGGAGAGAGCTTGAGATGCTAGGACCAATGAGTTTCGCTGAGAAGATGGTCTTATCTGTGTTTGGTGGGTTGGTTGTGTTGTGGATGACAAGAAACATAACCGAAGACATCCCCGGCTGGGGCTGCGTCTTCGACGGCCGGGCCGGGGATGGAACAGTGAGTGTGATGATGGCTACACTGCTGTTTATAATCCCAAACACTATTAAAAAAGGAGAGAAGCTAATGGATTGGGACAAATGCAAGAAACTCCCGTGGAACATAGTGTTGTTACTAGGAGCTGGATTCGCTATAGCCGATGGAGTACGCTCTAGTGGCTTAGCTGAAGTCTTATCAAAAGGTCTGGTGTTTCTCGAAACAGCTCCTTATTGGGCCATTGCTCCAACCGTTTGCCTCATCTCTGCGACCATCACTGAGTTCACATCAAACAACGCAACCACTACATTGCTGGTTCCATTACTCATCGAGATTGCAAAGACAATGCGTGTCCATCCTCTGCTCCTGATGGTCCCTGGTGCCATAGGAGCTCAGTTTGCTTTCTTGCTACCCACGGGAACACCCTCTAACGTCGTAGGGTTCACGACAGGGCATATTGAGATCAAAGACATGATTAAGACAGGCTTGCCTCTCAAGATCGCAGGAACCGCCTTTCTCTCTGTCTTGATGCCCACTCTTGGTATACTTTATTTTTACGATCATAGCCACCTTCTTTTATAATTCATTTTTTTTTTGTGATTCAGAGGCTTATCTATATATTGCATGACAGGGGCTTACGTTTTTGCAACAAAAGGATGAGTTTAGTTCGATGAGCTGAAGCACCAGACCGTATACACTATTGATTCATTGTACTATATTCTTACAAAGGGGGCATCATATTTTAGATATGTGTCAGTCACACCGGGGAAATTTAGATGTGGTCAACAAACGTACCGGCCCATTTTTTTTGTAACCTGCTCGACTAATAGTTCCCGGTACGATTGCTTTCTTTTGTGCTTACAACGTACCGGTAAGTTTGGTCCTACTTTTCTTGTGTATATATATATATTGAGAACAGTTATTTTTATATATAAACTATGTGTATCGCAAAAAGACTCGTAAAGAGTCTAGTGTCAATTCATTCATGGTCCTACTTGTTAATGATTTTGCTACATCACTGTCCAGCATGGCTTCTTCTGTTTTCAGGTTTCTACAAACACAATAAAGGAGAAAAGAAAACACAATATATGTCCTGCTGGCTGCTTGCTTGTATTACTTTTGTCCGTTACTCATTTATCTTCTTTATTTATCCTTTTGCTATATAAGTTGTGTAATAAACTATTAATTAATAGTCATTGACGTAAAAAAAATGACCATCATTATATTAAATGTTTTTGGGTATTTTTCTTTGGTCGAATAAAACTCACTTCGTTGGTTACATGGTTGAAAAAAAGAGAAATAGTGTTAGTGAAGGAAGGATAACACTGGTCAGTAGAACAATCGAACAGAGCTCGAGTATAAAAAAAAAATTAAAATAAGTATATAAATTATGGTTTAAAACTTCAATTTTAGATATACTATTAATTTAGAATTTATAATTCGAAGTAGACGTCAAATATATAAAAATAGAGCTATAAGATCATCATTAACCCTATAACTCCATTTGAGTTTTTAATGACTTGTTTAATAATAAAAAATTAGTTAAGAAATTTATTTAAGAAACTCATAGATTTTGTGTTCCATTAAGAATTTTTTAATTAAGGGTTATAAAAAAAATATTATTTTTTTTTATTAAACTTAAGAAAAATATAATAAAAAATAACTGACTCATGAAGAAAATGTTCAAGATTGAAACTATCTTGTTGACCGTTCAAAAAGTCAGCAAAATTGGAGCTATGACCATATGAATTCGTTGAATCCATATCCTAAACTGTGAAAGACGAGAGAAAGAAGAAAAAATGTGTTGCAAGACAAATACAAAGAGAAGAAGAAACATGTTTAAAAAGATGAAAAGAGATGAATTGACATGTATCTAACATATTAATTACCGAGCACACAATCCTAAAACAAGCATCCATCACACGTGTATTCACTAACCACAACCTAACTCTAACCAGCTTTCATCACACACATTCATCACAATCAACTACTAGCCAAATGTGAACGCAATAAAGAAGAAAGCAAGACAATATAATCAAGTTAAGAGCAGTGGAGTGATCATACCATCACCAGCATCATCATTAGTAGCAGTAGCAACTTGCTTGACAAGACTGGCACCAATGTTTCTGACTTTATCCTTGAATTCAATGCTTCTAAGAGCAGTCCAACTTTTCTCGATCACAACATTACGTCCCTGCAAAGTCAAGATTGTAAATGAGTATTTATATATGGAATAAGCTTTGAGTAATTGAGCTTTATGTTGTGTTTACCTTCTTACTATGGAGACTGAACCTTGGACCCTCACACACATTCTCGCTACCATCCATCTACAGAAGCAGAAAGAATCATTAATAACTGAAGCAAGTGAAGCTTGAGTGGAATAGAACCTTAAGTTTGAGTTTGTTCTGAACAAAAATCAATTGCATACTTGAGTTGCTCCCAATACAAACTTATAACTAAGAACTCAAGAGCACAACACACATATACTACTTTCTGGAGTAGCCTTGAATTGATTGGATTCAAATTTAAGGTTCCAGATCGAGAAAGTTACCACTTGGAAGCAATAGCTTCGTACGCCTTTCTCACGTCATCCACTGAACCGTACATCTTTACTCCCAAAACTAAGAAACCACAAACCGAAGACAAATCCAAATCAAACGATAGACCAGTAAGCAATAGCAGTACAGTACACACAGTCAAGAGAGATATGGTACGTTGCAGTGAGAAGTAGGAAAGGAGCGACGACGACGTTGGAGTTTCTTTCGCCATCGATCAAAATCCGATCAGAGAATCTCTTTCGATGTGGTTAAATCTCGTTCGGATCAGAAACATAAACAAAGAACCTCCTTCGTCGTCCTCTACGGAGAAACATTGTCGTCTTCCAGAGAGAACAAGAGAAGACGAAGAAACATAAAAAGAAAGAAAAGAAAATAAAGAACAAAGATTTTTTTTTATGTTTCATTCAGTGTTAACACATGTGTTAAAACTCCTCTAAAAACGGTGTCCAAATTTCAATTAAGGATCGGTTATCAATTAATTATTTACTTTATGTAATTAAATGATGTGATTGTAGCTAAAACCCTCTAAGAACTGTAAGAGCCGATCCTGGAT
>CAJHQP010006071.1:0-40883 GCA_905132765.1 Moricandia arvensis | reverse complement strand
GAAACTTCCAATTCACCCAACATAATGACGAAGATAACATCATATACTAACAAACAAAAGGAAAAGAAAAGGAGTACAGCCGGTGCCGGAGTCGACGCCGAGCTGAAAAAAACAATGAACTGGTGGCTCTGTAAGAAGTTGGTGGTGGTTGAATCGCCTATCGGCAACGCTCTAGAGAGGTGTTTTGTTTACTTCATCAAAAATGTTTTAGTTTTTATAATTTTTTTTTTACTGTTGAGAAAAAAGACAAAAACGTAGTTAAATTTAAAGAAAATAAAGTACATAAATATATAAATAAATTTTATCATTTCAGTGTAACTAAAAACAATTTTCAGTTAATTAATAATCAGTTCAATTAATAACCAGTCACTAAAGAACGGAACGGAAGTCAAGACAAACTCACCAAACTGCAATCAAAAGCGCCAACTCGAGCAAATCATCCTGAGAACTGTGCCCTCCTACATTGTGGAGAGCAACCAACCACATGGAGAGCAACCAACCACATGGCAGGTTTGGGATGGAGCTTAAAACATGGATTGGGACACTCCTCCGGTTCCATGGCAGTTTGGTATGTTGGTTCAGCCCTCACAGCCGAAGGAATGGCAATGAGAAAAGCGATTGCAGTGAGTAAAAATCTGGGACTGAAGAGGCTGGTTTGTGAATGGGACTCTGCTCAGCTGATTAAAGCCTCAACGGTGTGGAAGTTCCACTGGAGCTGTATGGAATTGTGTCCGACATTGTTGATATATCCTTTCTTTATGATGTTATTTCTTTTCACTGGATCTCTAGAGAGAAGAACACTGATGCTGATTTATTAGCAAAATAAAGTCTTGTAGAAGGTGAAATCTTTTTATGGTATTGATATAAGTTGTGTTTTAAAAAAACTAAGTTTTCTTAATAATCTTTATCCTTGATGTCTTGATTATATTTTCTTAATCATCTTTTATCTTTAATGTATTTATTATGTTTTCCTAGTAACCTTTTATCCTTACCATCTTGATTATTTTGGTTTAGTTTCATTTTATTTATTTATTGTGTATTATTATATATTCATCTAATTGTGTTGCGGAAGGTAAATATGTTTACAGAAATTAGTTGGAGTTGAATTTTATTTATTTATTTATAAGATATTCCTTTATATCTTGAATGTTTCTATTTCATACTTGAATATGTAAAAATAATACAATAACATGAGAAGAATAAGATTCCATAAGAGATTAATTAACAATTTTACATAAAAATGCATAAACTAATTAAAAAAATACCAAAGTAAACATAAAATTATAAAGTAAATATACCTAAAGTAAGTGATTAATAATCCAGTAAATCATTTTGAAATGAAGTATTGTCCAGACTATGAAAATTTAGGAAAATCAAAGATTAAAAACTCATTATTCATTACAATAACCATAAACTCATTAGTTGACTATTTGTGGAAATAATATTCTAATGCTCATTATGGTCAGCACCGGTGATAAAATTATAAAAATCAGCACACAATAAGGTACAATCTGAAATAAAGGTACAACGAATTATGAAGTTTGACTTACAAGGATTCAAAGAGTCTAATGGATCGACCAAACGTTTGAGACTTGTCTCAATAATGAAGTCAATATGAGGAACCTTTCTCTGTTTTTTAACCAACGTACTTGAGTCCCCTAGCATTTCCTTTAAAAATATTACGCACTTGCACAAATGAAGGAACTCTGCAAATGAATGTAATCGAAGGTAACAAAAAGATAGCTTACTTGTTCGGGATTATCATTTCATCATATCTGTGAGACATTTTCTCTTCCATGAAACCGCAGAAGACTCCTTTCCAGCTGGCGTGATAATTATGAGAACTGACGTCTTGTTTTCCCTGTATTTCCAAGTATATAAGATAACACATTAAAACCACAGCCAAATCAGTTTCGAAGAAGGTGGAAAATACCCTATCCTGTGTTGGAATGAGAAACTTATTAGAAATGGAGAAAGTGTTTAAGTGTTTGAAGAGAAGAGATTTTATGAAGAGGAAACTTCTTATTTCTTAGATGATTCTTGAAAACCTTGATGATACAAAATGAGAAGAGAGTGGAGGTATTTATAGCCTCCAAAATACAAAATATCTTACATATTTTATTCTTAAATCTAGATAATTCTACTAAAATATCTTGATATTTTTATTCTAATTATCTAGATAATTCTATGAAAATATCTAGATTTTTATCTTAAGGAGGTGGAAGATTTTTCTAGATAAATTCTAGAACTTGGGTCAAATTTGGGCTAACATGATTATTAGATTATTAGCCCAATGATTAACCCAAATCAAGTTTATGTTTCAACACCCTCCCTTAAACTTGATTTGATTACTCCGAGTAAGCTCCTCATCTTGATAAAGTTTTCACGCTTGAGTGGTTTGGTGAAGATATGAGCTACTTGATCATTTGTCTTCACATACTCCAATTGCACATCCATCTTGGCAACACATTCTCGAATGTAGTGATAACGAGTATCAATGTGCTTACTCCGATCATGGAAGACTGGATTCTTCGCCAATGCTATTGCCGACTTGTTATCAACAAAGATCTTCGTTGGCTCCTCTTGTGGTAGGCTCAACTCCTTTAGCAAGTTTCGTAACCAAATAGTTGTTGACATGAAGAAATCATGGATCCCTAAAAAACATGGTTCCCAAAATTATGGACCTTGTTTATGGGAGCTCATGAATTCATGGATCCTTAAAACATGGTTCCCAAAATCATGGACCTTGTTTATGGGAGTTCATGAATTCATGGACCTTGTTTATGGAAGATGTCTTTTGTATTCTCTATATATTACAATGTATTTGCAAAGAAATGAATCAAGGAAATAAGTTTCTCTCCTTCTTATTCTTATTTGTTCTTGAGTGTTCTTGAGTGTTCTTGAGTGTTCTTGAGTGTTCATACTCTTTCTCTTCATAAATCATCAATTCTAACATGGTATCAGAGCTTTAAGCTCCTACTTCATTCCGCAAACCTTTTCTATATTTCTCTTTTCATTCAGCAAAGCTTTTATGTTATTCTCATTCCGCAAATCATAAAAATGGAGAAGAAAAACATAATTTCCGTGACCCTTGAGGGTCCTAATTATCTATCATGGTCAAGAGTGGCCAGAATCACCTTGGGATGTCATGGACTTTGGGACAGCCATATCATGAAGGCTGGAACTTCAAAGAGGATGGCTGAAGAAGATAGATACGTGAACAACCACAACCAATGGATTCAAGAAGACCAGCAAGCTCTGGCTCTCATCTGTAACTCCTTGTCAAAACCAATCATGAAGATCAATTCTCACATCAAAACCGCCAAGAGACTTTGGGAGAGTCTTCAAACCGCTTATGGGTGTTTATGGGAGAGTCTCCAAACCATCTATGAGAACGA
The DNA here is from genome assembly GCA_905132765.1 of Moricandia arvensis. NCBI lineage: Eukaryota > Viridiplantae > Streptophyta > Magnoliopsida > Brassicales > Brassicaceae > Moricandia > Moricandia arvensis. The sequence continues at coordinate 37,485 of CAJHQP010006071.1, read as the reverse complement.
CCGGTTCCTCAGCTTTCTCCTACACCTAGACTCATCATTCAACACACTGATACATAATTTCTTTACTGGAAGAAAGATTCCATGCCTAGATGATGGTGATCCTCTCAAAAGCCAGCCGGATAAATGTAAACCCAAGGAGCAGCAAGCAATCCAAGGGAGAACCATGTATTCTGCTCACATGAGTGATTCAACTAAAGACATGTGGAGAAATCAAACTGATACGACCTCATCTGATGGTTTTGTGACCAGAAAAGACGCCAATTCCTTTATCTGGAGCACTGTCTTGGCTCTCATTGCTTCCAAGAAGGCTGGTACACATTCTCTTGACTCTAAACCTATCATAATAGATTCAGGAGCAAGCCATCACATGATTTGTGATAGGAACTTGATTAGTAATATCCAGCCTGCCGTAGGGAATGTAGTCATAGCAAATGGTGATAAGGTGAAAATAGAAGGGATAGGGAACCTTAGAGTGTTTGATAAGGAATCTACTGCCTTGTATATACCTGGATTTTCATCTAACTTGTTATCAGTAAGAAGGGCTACGGTTGATTTGGGCTGCCAAGTTGTGTTCAGACCAGATGAAGTTGAGTTTCAAGACCTGAAGACAGGAAAGATCATTGGAAAAGGGCATAGCCATCAGCAGATGTATCTTCTTGAGAGGAATATGGTGCCGGAATCATCTATGCCTCATTGCCTGGCTAGCACCGTTAATGGCGCTGAGAACACAATATGGCATGCCAGATTGGGACATCCCCATACAAGAGCTCTAAACCTGATATTCCCGGGAGTGGTGTCTAAGAATGAAGAATGTGAAGCCTGCATATTGGGGAAGCATTGTAGGACAGTCTTTCCACGGTCTGGCACCACCTATGAGAGATGCTTTGACTTGGTTCACTCTGATGTATGGACGGCTCCATTTGTGTCAAGGGAGAATCACAAATACTTTGTCACCTTCATTGATGAAAAATCCAAATACACCTGGTTGACACTGATTCAGTCCAAGGATAGGGTGCTAGACGCCTTCAAGAATTTCCAAGCTCATGTCTCCAACCACTTCAATGCCAAGCTGAAGATCCTCAGATCAGACAATGGTGGAGAATACACAAGTCATGCATTCAAACAGTACCTGGCTCAACATGGAATTATTCATCAAACAAGCTGTCCATATACTCCTCAACAAAACGGAGTTGCTGAAAGGAAGAACAGACACCTGATGGAGGTAGCCAGATCAATGATGTTCCAGACCAACGTTCCAAAAAGATTCTGGAGTGATGCGGTGGTGGCTGCTACTTATCTGATCAATAGGACTCCAACTCAAGTCCTCAAAGATCTATCACCGTTTGAAGTCCTTAACCAGACCAAGCCGGCTTTGGACCACTTACGGGTGTTTGGATGTCTCTGCTTTGTGCTGATACCAGGGGAGCAGAGAAACAAACTGGATGCCAGGAGCACAAAAGCGATGTTCATTGGCTACTCTCCAACACAAAAGGGGTATAAGTGCTATGATCCAGTAGCCGGAAAAGTTTTAATATCAAGGGATGTGAAGTTTGTGGAAACAAAGGGATATTATGAGGAGAAGAATTGGGATGATCTGAGGGACTTACCACAATCAGAAAGAGCCACAAACCTCAGAATCATTTTGGAGAACTTCGGCATTGACATGTCTCCAGCAACTCAAGAAACAAGAAGGAATATCCCTGAAGCTACTGCACCTGTTGCAGAAGCTGTAGTTGAAGAAGATGTGATTAATGAAAATGAAGAAATTGCCCATCCTGACCCTGAAGGGGGGAATCAACAAGAAGCTCATGATCAGGATGAGACCAAATCAGAATCAGTTCCTGAGACTCAAGATCAAGTTCCAGAAGAAACAAATGAGGCAGCACCTGATCAGATACAGCCCTTACGAAGGAGCACAAGAATCAGGAAACCTAAAGTCTACTTCAATGCTAAAGCTGTGGCACATCCAGTGAGTGCAGTATGCTCGCTTGCTCAATATCCAGAAGAACATCAAGTCTTCATTAGAGAATTGGATCAAGAGTACATCCCAAACACCTATGAAGAGGCAATGCAAGACGAAGAATGGAGAGAGTCTGTTGAAGAAGAGATCAATGCCATGATCAAGAACAACACCTGGTATGAGACTGAGCTTCCAAGAGGAAAGAAAGCCGTGACCAGCAGACTCTTGCATACCATCAAGTATCTTGCAAATGGAAAGCCAGAAAGGAAGAAAACCAGACTGGTAGCAAGAGGATACACACAAGTGTATGGAGAAGATTATCTAGACACGTTTGCACCAGTGGCGAAGCTTCATACAATCCGGATACTCATCTCATTGGCAGTGAACCTAGAGTGGGATCTTTGGCAAATGGATGTAAAGAATGCTTTTCTACAAGGTGAACTAGAAGATGAAGTGTACATGAGACCACCTCCGGGAATGGAAGAGATGGTAAAGCCAGGAAATGTCCTCAGACTCAGAAAGGCGATCTATGGCTTGAAGCAATCACCAAGAGCTTGGTACCACAAACTAAGCACTACATTGAATGGAAGAGGATTTGTGAAGTCTCAAGCGGATCACACACTCTTCACTCTCACCAGCAAGTCCGGGATTATTGTGATCCTAGTCTATGTGGACGACATCATCATTACTGGTAGTGACAAGGAGGGGATCAGTGCCACCAAGACATTCCTCAAGACCGCATTTGACATCAAGGATCTAGGTGAACTGAAGTACTTCCTCGGGATTGAGATGTGCAGATCAAAGGAGGGGTTGTTCATGTCCCAAAGAAAATATACTTTGGATATTCTAAAGGAGGCAGGAGATCTTGGAAGAAGACAAGCCAAGACACCACTTGAAGAGGGCTACAAGACACTGCGAGAGGGGGAGTATGAAGATACTCCATTTGAAGATGTCAAGCAATATAGGAGAATTGTTGGGAAGCTGATCTATCTAACCATTACCCGGCCAGATGTTTGTTTTGCAGTAAATCAGGTTAGCCAGCACATACAAGATCCCAAGGTTCATCACTGGAACATGGTGGAGAGAATCCTAAGATACTTAAGGGAGGCTCCGGGTCAAGGCGTATGGATGGCTTGCAACAGAAACACTGAGGTTGTTGGATACTGTGATGCAGATTGGGCTGGAGACAGAACAGACAGAAGATCAACTACCGGCTATTGCACATTCATTGGAGGAAATTTGGTTACATGGAAAAGTAAGAAGCAGAAGGTTGTGTCTTGCTCAAGTGCAGAAGCAGAGTACAGATCAATGAGGAAATTAACCAGTGAACTCATCTGGATAAAGAGTCTTCTAGGCGACTTGGGGATTGAGATCACCAACCCCATGACCATGCATTGTGACAACCAAGCCGCAATACACATTGCGTCCAATTCAGTCTTTCATGAGAGGACAAAACACATAGAAGTAGACTGCCACAAGGTAAGACAAGCAGTAGAGCAGCAAGTGATCCTCCCATGCTACACAAGGAGTGAAGATCAACTGGCGGACATCTTCACCAAGGCGGCCAGCAGCAAAGTTTGTGAGTCCATTCTTCCAAGACTAGGACTCATAAACCTTCCATGTCAGTGATCCCCTCACCATGGAGTGTTCTACTCTTTTTCCTTTGCTTGGTTTTTATCCCAAGTGGTTTTTCCAAGTAAAGGTTTTAATGAGGGAATACTTCATGGCTTTCCAAGCTTGACTTGTTCCATATGGTCAAGCTTGAGGGGGAGTGTTGACATGAAGAAATCATGGATCCCTAAAAACATGGTTCCCAAAATTATGGACCTTGTTTATGGGAGCTCATGAATTCATGGATCCTTAAAACATGGTTCCCAAAATCATGGACCTTGTTTATGGGAGTTCATGAATTCATGGACCTTGTTTATGGAAGATGTCTTTTGTATTCTCTATATATTACAATGTATTTGCAAAGAAATGAATCAAGGAAATAAGTTTCTCTCCTTCTTATTCTTATTTGTTCTTGAGTGTTCTTGAGTGTTCTTGAGTGTTCATACTCTTTCTCTTCATAAATCATCAATTCTAACAATAGCATGGCAAACACATGAAGTAGCCGCTACGTACTCCGCTTCACAAGTAGAGAGGGTAACAATTGGTTGCTTCTTTGACATCCATGTGAAAGCGGTTTCTCCAATGAAAAATACGAAGCCACTTGTGCTTTTCCGGTCATCAACGTCTCCACCCCAGTCACTATCGCTATATCCAAAAAGCTTGTAATCGTCAGAGATAGAGTAATACAAGCCAAAGTTGATTGTACCTTTGATATAGCGTAAGATCCTCTTAGCTGCCTTGAAATGAGTTGTTGTTGGATGCTCCATATATCGACTCACAACTCCAACCGCGTGTAGGATGTCGGGCCTTGTGCAAGTTAGATAACGTAGACTTCCAACTAAGCTCTTAAAGAGTGTTGGATCAACACTCTCTCCTTCTTCTTCCTTTGATAACTTGACTCCACATTCCATTGGTGTGCAAACTGGATTTGAGTCTTCCATCTTGAACTTCTTAAGCACTTCTTTAGCATATCCTTCTTGAGTGATGAAGATTCCATTTTCTTCTTGCTTTACTTCAATGCCAAGGTAGTATGACATTAATCCAATATCAGTCATCTCGAACTCCTTTGTCATCTCCATCTTGAAATCTTCAAACATAATCGGATTGGTGCCAGTGAATATCAAGTCATCCACATACAAGCATGCAATCAATATATCGTTGTTTTGGGTTTTGATATAAAGTGCATGCTCATATGGACACTTGATGAAGTCTTTCTCCTTGAAGTACTTATCAATCCGAGTGTTCCATGCTCTTGGTGCTTGCTTTAATCCATAAAGTGCCTTCTTCAGCCTTAAGACTTTGTCTTCTTCACCTTTGACTATGTAGCCTTGTGGTTGCTCAATGTAGACTTCTTCCTCAAGGTCTCCATTTAAGAAGGCAGATTTGACATCCATTTGATGTATCTTCCATCTCATTTGGGCTGCCAATGAAATGATTAGCCTAACTGTTTCTAAACGAGCAACTGGAGCAAATACCTCATCATAGTCGATTCCGGCTCTTTGACTATACCCTTTTGCCACCAGTCTCGCCTTGTATCTTTCAACTTCTCCTTTAGAGTTCTTCTTTGCCTTGTACACCCACTTCACACCTATTGCCTTATGCCCATTAGGAAGTGAAGCCAATTCCCATGTATCATTCTTTTGGATTGACTTGATTTCTTCATCCATTGCACTTTTCCATGACTTCTTTTCTTGAGCTTCTTCAAAGTTCATAGGCTCGCAATCCGCAAAAAGGCAAAATAAAGTGAGATTGTCTTGATTTTCGGTTACCTCATAAATGTCTTGTAGACTTCTAAAACGTGGAGTCCTTTCACTTGAGCTTTCATCCCCTTGAGAACTTGGTGTTGGTGAAGTTGGTGAAGTTGGTGGTGTAGCTGTTTCTTCTCTTGTTTGCTCCAAGTTCTCTTCTTCAAAGGATGGAAAGAAGTTGTAGTCTTCATTATTTGATCTCCAATCCCATTCTCCTTCTTCGTCAAAGATGACATTCCGACTTATAATTGTCTTCTTTGTTTCAGGATTGTAGAGTTTGTAGCCTTTGGAGTTAGCATCATACCCAATGAAAATGTACTTCTCACTTTTGTCATCTAGTTTGCTCCGCTTCTCGTCTGGAACATGAGCGTGAGCAAGGCTTCCAAAGACTCTTAGGTGTGAGACACCGGGCTTCCTTCCACTCCAAGCTTCTTGTGGTGTCTTTCCAGAAACGCTCTTCGTTGGAGATCGGTTTGATATGTAGACCGCACACGCGACTGCTTCTGCCCATAACTCCTTTGGTAGATTCTTACTCTTGAGCATGCTTCTTGCCATCTCAAGAATAGTCCTATTCTTTCTTTCCGCTACTCCATTTTGTTGAGGGGTTCTTGGCACCGTCAATTGTCTTCGAATACCATTATCTTCACAATACTTCAAAAATTCCTTGGACATAAATTCTCCTCCCCGATCGGATCTCATGGTCTTAATCACAAGACCACTTTCCTTCTCAACTTGGGTTTTAAACTTTTTGAAATTTTCAAACACTTCTGATTTTTCTTTCAAAAAGTAAACCCATGTTTTTCTTGAAAAATCATCAATAAAGAGAAGGAAGTAGTTACTCTTACCAAGTGAGCTTGGTTTGATTGGGCCACATACATCTGTATGTATGAGCTCTAATGGCTTTCTTGCTCTTGTCTCCGACTCCTTTGGAAAACTCATTTTGAATTGCTTTCCAAGTAAACACCCTTCACACACTTGATTTGGATGGTTGATGCAAGGTAATCCTCTCACCATTTGTTTCTTAGAAAGTAGCTCCAAGCCTCCAAAGTTTAGATGCCCAAACCGAAGATGCCAAAGCCATGACTCCTCCTTGTAGCACATCTTGAGACATCGTGCAATGTCATTTTGAATGTTTAGGACAAACATTCTATTGCTTGACATTGGTACTTTTGTGATGAAGTTATTTGCAATATCTCTTAAAGTAAGGTTATTATCCTTTAGTCGAATATCATAACCTTTCTCCAAGAGTTGTCCTAGGCTCAAGATGTTGGTCTTCATGCTTGGAATGTAATAAACATTGGAAATGAATTGATGATCTCCATTCTTCAAGCGGATGAGAATATCACCTTTGCCTTTCACCTCCATCTTCGATTCGTCTCCCAAAGCCACATTGGTTTTCACCGATTCATCAAGCTTCACAAACATGCTTTTGTTACCACACATGTGATTGCTAGCACCACTATCAAGGTACCATCTGCTAACTTCATTTGTCTCATCCTTCTTGTAAGCCATCAATAGCATATCTTCTTCCTTACTCCTTTCTTCAACATAGTTGGACTTCTCTTCAACTCTATTGTTGTTTGGAGTTTTGCATTCAGAAGCATAGTGTCCAAACTTTCCGCATCTATAGCATTTGACGTTTGATTTATCGTACCTTGATTTTGCATTTCCCCTTCCACGACCTCTTGATGAGCTCTCTCCTCTTTGGTTAAAGTTGTCTTCATATGGTCTCCAACCTCGTCCATTTACACCACGACCTCTTCCTCTGAAATGACTGCCACCACGTCTTGGATTATTTCGGCTACTTTCTTCTTTGTGATCAATTCTCATCTTGAGAACTTGCTCAACAATATCCTCTTTCTTCTTCCTCTTTTCTTCATAAGCTTGTAGTGATCCAAGAAGTTGCTCCATCGTCATTGTCTCTAAGTCTTTTGTTTCTTCAATTACGGTAACAATATGCTCAAACTTTGAATCCAGCGATCTAAGAACTTTCTCCATGATTCTCACCTCATCTAACTTCTCACCATTTCTTTTTAGGTTATTAGTAACCGTCAAGACTCTTGAGAAGTAATCTGAGATGAGTTCTCCTTCCTTCATTTGTAATGACTCAAATTCTCCTCGTAAAGTTTGTAGACGTACCTTCTTAACTTGTTCCGCTCCCTTGTAAGAGGTTTGAAGCTTCTCCCATGCTTCTTTAGATGTCTTTACTCCAGCAACCTTCTCAAATGTATCTTCATCTAAACCTTGATAGATTAGACAGAGAGCCTTCTTGTCTCTCTTTCTTGAATCTCTCAAGCCATCTCTTTGAGCTTGAGATAAACCACCATCATTCTCTGGTTCAATGAAGCCTTTCTCAACTATCTCCCATACATCATGTGCTCCTAAGATAGCAATCATCCTTAAACTCCAATTGTCATAGTTGCTCTTTGTGAGCATTGGAACTTGGAAGGGAACACCACTACTTGCCATCTTCAAAATGATCTTGTAGCTCTGATACCACTTTGTTGGAATGAGAAACTTATTAGAAATGGAGAAAGTGTTTAAGTGTTTGAAGAGAAGAGATTTTATGAAGAGGAAACTTCTTATTTCTTAGATGATTCTTGAAAACTTGGATGATACAAAATGAGAAGAGAGTGGAGGTATTTATAGCCTCCAAAATACAAAATATCTTACATATTTTATTCTTAAATCTAGATAATTCTACTAAAATATCTTGATATTTTTATTCTAATTATCTAGATAATTCTATGAAAATATCTAGATTTTTATCTTAAGGAGGTGGAAGATTTTTCTAGATAAATTCTAGAACTTGGGTCAAATTTGGGCTAACATGATTATTAGATTATTAGCCCAATGATTAACCCAAATCAAGTTTATGTTTCAACATCCTGTTGACATAATTTATAGCTCAACATCTCCACACCAAATTTTCTCATATTCACCTTGTCGTAGACATCAACTTGATATATATCTTGCAGACACTCATACTCCAACTACGTCACACCATCAAGTATCAAGTATCATTTAGTGTGTTTTTTTCCCCTAAATTGAGAGGTTCTGAAAATGGAGAGAAAAGAAGAGCAAAACATAATTGACCTAAGCTTCTTCGTGATTGAGCTGCATCAATACATGGAATCAAATTAACGAATTATCAAGATGAGAGAAATCTGAAAACTAAGAATTTGAAAAGGATCTTTTAACCTAAGTAACATCGCAGAGCCACATAGAGGTGGTGGAGCTAGACGGCATGGTTACAGAAACGAATATGGCATGATCTGGAGAGATAGCCATTGATGTTGTGATTATTTGGTTTTCCTGAGTTTGGTGAAGGTGAAAATCTAGGAAAGAAAAAGATCATATATATAGGGAATCGAGTTCATGGCGTGGGAATCCAGTTCATGGCGTGGGACTGTTGAAGTTAAGCTGATGATTTATGATTAAGGGTTGTGTGAGCGAGACGTTAAATGGAAAAATCTGTGGGAGCGAGACGTTAAATGGAAGAATCTGAAGAGAAAGTAACAATAGCTTAGCTTCGATTAGAAGGAAAAGGATGAAGACGAAGCGGCGTTAGATAGAGGGTTAGGATTGGCTAATTTAATGGCGTTAAGAATTAAGTTTATTAGAATTAGGTACTAAATTAAAGAAGAAGGCCAAGTAAATTAAAGAGGAAAATGTTTAACGATAATGCTTGATATGTAGAGTTTTTTTTGAGTTTTTGTTGATAAGCAAAAGTAAGAATTTAAATGGCATCACTTTATTGGTTGATTTTTTATGCTGATGTGGATAGCCTAAATGAAGCTCATATCCCTTTTTTATTATAGTAGTGATGTGTGCAAATCATAAATATCAATTTTTAAAATTTTGAGGGAGTATTAATTAGATTTTAGAATAACGGGCTTAAATGATCTTGGTTTATCCCCTATATTCACCTCTAAATGCTATAGTAGAGAAAAAGTGCTCAATACATTGCTATATTCACCTCTAACATAGGTTGCTAGTTTTTTTTTTTAGTTGATTAATAAATTATTAGAGAGAGAAACTCTCTCTCAAACTCTCTTAACACAATCTAAATCTTTCAGAGAGTTTTGAGAGTTTATCTTTTTAGTTGTAAATACTTTTCATCAATAGATCGATTTTGTCTTTCGCTTAGACGATTTCTTTTTTGTTGTGTAATCTTCAACTTAAATCGGAGCCGATGGTTTTCAGTTTTATTTTTGTTCTCTCCGATTTATGTTGATTAATAAATTCGCGTAGGCGACTTTTGAGTTCTGATCTTTTTGATCGGATTAGCAACCCACCGTGTTTCTGAATCTCCATCCCTATCCTTCAATTTCTTCTTCTCAATTTTTCTCTTCTCTCATGGAGTAATATCGTGGTTCTCTTTCCGTCAATCCTTAGTTGAGGCGGTCTAATATCTTCAGTTTGTCTCTACTGAAGAAGGAACTGCGCTTTCATGGAAGTTAGAAAACGGGACGATACTTGGAGGAAGGTGATATCGGTTGGGAAGCTTATACAAGTGATGATCTTGAGGTCCGGCAACGAGGCTTTGCAAATCATGGTCTGTTGATAACGTTGTGACACAAGTTCCTCAGTCTGTGCGGTGGCGCGTACAGAGCGCGTGAAGCGGTGCTGAAGCTACATGCAAGATGATGCGTGTACTTGATCCTGACGCGTGGCGCATAGTTGTTTCTCGAAGATAAGCTTGGACCAGTAGATTGGGTCTAAGTTTAATGGGCTTTATCTTTAAATCTGAGTTGTAATGTTTGGGGAATGGGCTGTAAGATCTCATTTGTAATCTGTCTTTGGACTTTAATAAAATCAAAGTCGACAAAAAAAAACATAGGTTGCTAGTTTTACCTCTATTTATAGAGGAAAAATAGCATTCCTCTATTATAGAGTTATACTTTTTTTTTGAAACAATCAATTGACCTTTTTTTTTATAATTATAACTACAACAATTGTTTTAATAGAAGATACAGTTTTTATAAACATAGAACCACACTTGTTATTTACTTAAAAATCTTTTAGTGAAACTTTAATTTAAAAAGTCATAATTTTGTGAATATTTTGTAAACATTAAAACTAAATATGGTTAGCTTGCAACTTTCAAAAATAAAAGGTAGTTGTTGTAAAATAAAAATAGATTCTCTTAAGACGTTTTAGAGACAGAAATAGAGGAATACATTGAAGAGAAACACATCTATATTTTAGAATTACTCTATTTTGTAGATATAAATAAGAAAATACATTGGAGGTGGTCTTACAAAACTAAATGAATAGTGGGGGCGTCTCCGTTTAATAAACAGTAGCAAATCCCATTTTCTTTTGGGAAATTTGCCAAAATAGAGCAAAAAAACACCTTCTTTGTCCCACTAGTATAAAATCAATTTTGTCCTTTTTTTACCTAAATTACCCATTCCATATTTCTAAACTTATTGATAAAAATAGTTTTATGAATCAAAAAAATTATTTTAAATATTAAACATTCATAAAATACCCATATGCACGTACTGATATTTTTTTGTGTTTGTAAAACTTGTTAAATTGAAAATTAAAAATTATGTTCTACGAGAAAGTGGAAACTGATTTCTAGGTAAAACATGTTATTCTACGTCCGCAAGATTCAAAATCTACTTTTGAGTTGAATTCTAAATAAGATGAATGTGAAGTCTACACATTGTAAATCTATCTACAATATTTTCAGAATCCAAGTTCTACTTTTATATTTATTTCTAATCTATTAGAATACGAGATCTAGAGAGTACTCATACGTCTACACAGAGTAGAAACTGCTTACATACTAATGGTCTTCTATCTACGTTGTGTAGAACGTACTTTCTACGATAAGGATTAACACTAAGTCCGAAAAATAAGGAAATATAGTTACCAAATATTTTTGAAATCTTTTTAAAATATCTAGTTTCCTAAAACGTGTTATAGGAGATTTTCCTTGCCCAAAACTCAAAAATTAATCGTTTTCTCTTGTTCTTGTCAAACCATGAATTCTCCATTGTCGTTCTTGTGATTTTCATAATTCTTCTTCTAATACGATGCATATCTATACTTTATGTGGTGTTTGGGAATTTGGTGCAACTACTGGATGGGTATTTTCGGCTGATGAGAAAGGTGGTAGGTTACTGTTATTGAAATCGAGTTTTACCTTAGAGGATTTAAAGGTAATGGTTATGGAGGATTTTGATATCAAAGAAGCTACCTTAGCCGATTTGGAGTTGAGTTATCTACCTACTGAGTTGATCAATACAGCAACATGTCCACCTGTTATCATTGCAAACGATAGACAACTTAGTAATTTTGGTGGTTTTGCGAAAAAGAATAGGTCAACTCGATTGTGTGTAACATATAAAGCAAAGGTTGATGAAGCCGATTTCGATCTTAACAAGCCGCCAACATATTCAAGTGCTGATGAAGCTGAGGGAAATATTGGTTTTAATGGTGGCGATCCAGGGAATGTTTTTGCTGATATGCAAAGAGAGAAGAAGAAGAAGAAAGAGAAGATGAAACAAGTCGAAGTTGATGTTATAGATTATGATGTTGAAACCATGTCATCTGAAAAAGATAACAGAACCGATGTGTCAAAGTTTTCTTTGCTCGAAGTTGTTAAGAAGGGCCAAATTTTCCAGACAAAAACTTTGCTAAAGGCGACCTTCGAGATATGTGCAATGAAGAATAACTTTGACTATCAAGTTATCAAATCAGATAGGCAACTTTGGTCTATTAGATGCGCAGATAACTCATGCAATTGGGGTGTTAGAGCTCATGGTTTGAAGGAATCTACATATTTCATTATAAAGAAGTATGTTGGTGAACATACTTGCGCAGCTTCAAGCAAAAGTAACTCGGGTAAGACTGCTTCCGCTAAAACTATAGCCAGTCTCATTATGCATAGATATGAAGGTGTCAAGGAAGGGCCAAAACCTAATGATATCATACAGATTATGCGTACTGATCATGGATGTGAGATCTCATATTCCTTAGCATATGATTCGCGTGAATATGCGATCAATGTTGTTAGAGGTATTCCGGAGCAAAGTTATGGAAAAATACCAAAATACTTGCACATGTTGGGAGAGGCTAATCCGGGTACACATTCAGCGTATGATATTGATAAGAGTGGCAGATTTCGATATTTGTTTATTGCATTTGGGCAATCGCTTAGAGGATTTAACAAAGTCATCAGGCGGGTTATTGTGGTTGATGGGACTTTTTTGAAGAGTAAATACAAAGGAGTTCTACTGGTTGCAACTGCTTTAGATGGAAACTCTAATTTATATCCTATCGCGTTTGGAGTAGTCGATTCAGAGAATGATAGTTCTTGGGAGTGGTTTATGAGACAACTTAAGGTTGTCATTGCTGATGATCAACATTTGGCTTTTATTTCGGACAGGCATGTGTCCATTGGTAAAGCGATTAAGAATGTGTATCCAACTGCTAAACATGGTATTTGTATTCATCATTTGTTGAATAATGTGGTAACATATTTCAAGGGGAAAGGACTTGCTGGTTTGGTTTCAAAGGCGTCGAAGGCTTATAGAGTTGCTGATTTTGAAAATCTGTTTGCTACTGTTTGTAATATCAGTCCAGCGATTGGAAATTATCTTAGGGAGGCAGATGTCCATAAATGGGCAAGATGTCAGTTTCCTGGATACAGATACGACGTAAGGACAACCAACCCTGCTGAATCTATCAACTCTGCGTTGCGTTCACCGAGAGAGTATCCGGTGATTCCTTTGTTGGATAGTATCCAGGAAATGTTGACACGGTGGTTTTTTAAGCGTAGGAAACTGATTGCAAAGCATACACATCCTCTGACCAAACGTGTGGAGAAAAAGATTGCTAAGAGAATCGCAAAGGGCACAACATTTACAGTTTACTCTGTTAGTGACAGTCAGTTGCTTGTTAGAGGTGATAAAATTGACTGCGTAGTTGATTTGGATAGTCGGACTTGTTCATGTGGAAAGTACGATCTTTTGAAGATCCCTTGTAAACACGCCATTAAAGCCGGTTTTCATGTTGGTAGAGAACCACACACGTTAACTGACTTGATGTACACGACTGAAGCTTGGAGAGAAGCTTATCATGAAACCATAAATCCTATTGATGTTCCTGAGGATGCTTGGTCCTTACCGGAAGATGTTAAGAAAGTTACTATGCTGCCACCGGAGACAAGAAAGTCAGTTGGAAGAAAAAGAAAACGCAGATATGAAACCGTTGAAGACAAAATTCGATCATCACAAACAGCACAAAACAAACAGCCTCGCAAGTGTAGTAGATGTGGTGTAAGTGGCCATAACAGGGCAACTTGTGAAGTAGCTATATAGTACACGAAAACAAGTGGTAAGGGTTAGTTAATATTCAGTCGATTATATTTAACCTTGTTCGTACTCGGCAATAGTGTTTCATACTTGTACCATGTTTCTTGTACAGGTTTCAAGGAGTGAAAGTTTTCGTGTGCAAGTGGTGCTAATGGGCAGCTTATTTCTAAGAGCAAGGACTGCATTGTTTCCAAGTTTTATGCTTTTATGTTTCAAAACGTTTCATTGTTATGTTTCATTGTTATGTTTCATTGTTATACATTGGATCTAATTACATTAAGGGTTTTTTTTCTGGTTACATTGAATGTCTGCAACATCATGGGTTTCCTCTGTTGAAACAACCAAAATAGAGATCATCATGGCCTTATTCTCTAATTCTCTAATGTCTGGTCACAAAGCCAAAATAGAGATCATCTATCTAATGTATAATTTCGGGTCAGCATAAACATTAAGACAAAGTGCAAACATAAACCAAAAACTCATATTATTCATAGTCATAGCAAAACACATAATGGTTTCACGAAATTGATGCAAGTTTAGTAGATGGATCGAACTCTTTCATTCTTGGCTACATAGTCTGCCAAAAAGCCACATAATGCTTCCTAAACAACCAATATCCATGGAAATTTTCTGCTTCCTAACTTCTTCCTCCACCGTTTTCTTCAAACTCTTTTTAAGCTCTTCAATCTCCTTTGCAATGCTCCCTTGCTCAGCATCTAACTTTTGAATCTCATCAAGCAACGCTTCATCGACCCACTTAAATAAATGGTTTTCCTTTGTTCGCTACATCAAAAACCCATAAACAAATAAGAAAATCGATGTCTAAGGGAAAAGACAACAAATTATCTGACCAATAATTGAAACACAAGTCGAATCCAAGTCAAAATAAGATAACCTGTGCCCCAATTTCGCATCTATAAAATCTTCTGTAAGGATTCTCATCCGTTTTTGAATAGAATATCACAACCCTTCTTCCACACCAGCATGTTGAAGGAACTCCTTCTGAGAATCGTCTTCGTGTCGTCATGCGTGAAAGAAGGGGTTTGAGCAAATACGGTTTTAGAAAATGGTTGATTTCGGGTTTTTTGATCTTATATATGTCGGGTATTAGGTTTTAATCGTATCTCGAATGGATCGGGTTTATGTCTTATATGGAACCTAATCTCGGGTTTTATTATATTAGGTATGGTTAGGGTATGGTTAGGGTATAGTTAGGGGTTCTCTCAATCAGATAGAAGTATTCACGGGTTCTCTTCAATCAGATAGTCATGCTTGTTGTTTACTTGTTTAGGGTATTATTTACTTGTTTAGGGTATTATTTACTTGTTTAGGGTATTCGTATGTCATGCTTGTTGTTAGTAGACATCATTTACGTTTTTGTATGTCAAGCTTGTAGACATCATTCTCGCAATCCATGTAAAAACCATGAACAAAATCAAAAATGAAATGTTAATAATAGATAATTTTCAATCAAGTAAATACATCAGCACTCCTAGAAACCAAAGGTAAAACAATCAAGTTAATATTCACCCTATTCTAACTCAACACACTCGGAAGACACATACTTAGGAGGCTCATACTTTGACATCCTCTCTATCAACTCTGGATCAGTAGCTGCTTCCCACAAATCCCACATTATCTTGATTCGAGCTCCCAAGATGTTATCATCATCCACCAGTGATAAATCCAATCCAAGCAAGTGGCATTCAATGTGTTTTAGCATGTACACACCACAATTACAACCTTTCTTGTTAAGAGCACGCATAGGAACATAAGAAACACCATAGGGAGTGGTATTGAGATCCTTCTGAATACTCTCATCCTGAACGGCCTTCACTATCCGAGGAACTAAGAATGTGAATGCTTCAACTTCCTTGTGCCTTTGTTTACCCGCGCAATCGAACACTTCGATATGCCTATTCACGAAACTGATACATAATGCAATCCAATGGTTGCGATTTACCCAGACAGGAACATATATCCGATCCACATCAACATTCCACAACTGTCGTGTTCTACCATGAGAAGGCAACTCACCTTTGCCATACTCTAGCAGCAAGTTATCCATTTTGTATTTCCTCTTACCCTTCGAGAAAATCTTGTACTCCCTGCTAATGAGATCGCTGAAGACACATGTCATGAAAGCTACACGGTCCGGTTTCCATCGTCGCAGTGTTGTTCTTTCCCGGAATACAAACATTACAGCATCAATCTCCTATAAAATAAGAAGGTTGTTATTAGTAAACATGATATGAACATGACAGCATTGATTAAGGAACTAGTTCAATACTTACGTGATTATAAATCCACTTGCTTGCACTCATAATACGACCACTCATCTCTGCGTTTAAAAGAGAAGGACCAATCTGTATGTCTCTGTAATCAAAATACAATGTTCAAAATAAGATTATAAACAACATCATATGATAAAAATTTGGAAAGGATTAACTTACGTTCTCAAATCTTGCCACTTTTGCATTTTTTTGAAATCTTCTGGAGCAACAAACACCAAACGTCTATCAGCCTCTTCTTCGCCGGCTTGGTCTATTTTCTTGTCATCTAATTGCGGTATTGACAACTTCAATGAAGTTCCTGGAGATAACCATTCCAATGGATCTTTCGCCTTATCTTGGGAAGGATCAAAACCTTTCACAAATGTATCTTGTGAAAGGTCCTTCAAGCATTTTTCCAAGTACTCTTGTGTACCCAACTCAAGATTACTTTCGGATGATTGAGTCAAGTTTACTCGAGGTAAATTGAGAAACAAATCATCAGTGTTTAAAGATCTCTTTTTTCCAACCTATTCATTGACAAACATAAAATGTTATAAGAATATGTTAAAATAATATCGTTGCATCACAAACATTCAAACGATCACATGCATTATATAACATAAACGACAACAAGATAAAAAGCGATTACAAACATCCAGTTTTACATATATTACAAACGACAACAAGATTTCAAGTTTCATATAGTACAAACATCCAGTTTTACATATTACATAGGACCTATCTCCAACAACCTAGCTCCAACAATCTAGCTCCAACAACCTAGCTCCAACAACCTAGCTCCAAAATCATTCTAGCTCCAAAAGCATCCTAGTTACATACGCTTTCTCTTAGTTGGTACCTTTTTCTTTGCTGCAGTAGGCTCTATTTTGCTCTTGCTAGACCCGCTCCCTTGACCACTTAAAGTGAGTGCTTCCCTAAGCTGTGAAACCTCACTCTCCATCTTCCCCATCCTCTCTGTAACATCGGTCTCCATCTTCTCCATTCTGTCCAATACTTGCTTAGTGAGTTTCTCAGAAAAACATTCAAACGACGTGTGGAACAAGCCCTCAATGAAACTCTTTGTATCATGATCAAGAGTAGCTTTTTTAGCTGCAGATCTCTGACACAACAACTTCTTCTTTCTTGACTCGGCTCCTTCATCATGGATCTTTCTCTTGACTCTTCCTCCAATACTATCCGAACCATTCACCTCAACTGCCACATTACCCGAGCCATTCACCTCCTCTGAAACATCTTCTTCTGCCTCTACATCTTCTGCCTCTGCCTCTACATGATCTTCATCTGCTTCCTCTATCTCCATTTTTTCAGGTTCTAAGCTTTCCCAAATTGTATTGCTCCAATCAAATTTTCTCCTTATCTTGTCCATAATAAGTTCTACTCTCTCATCTTCCATCTCACCCTTCCTTTGGTACGCAATACTCATAAATACATCAGCATTACCGGTCACCGAGATGAATGGAAAAAGCTCACCCTGCAAATCATTTCGAACATTATAAACTATACAAAATACATACATTAACCAGGAAATAAAAAAACATATATCCATACCTTATCTGGAAATGAGTTTTCAAGCTCAATGATGTCTTCATATGACACTTTTGCTGATCCTTTCCAATTGCCACATCTTGGACCACTGAAACAGTCACTGAGTCTCTTCCCGCATATTTCTCCAATATCAGGAATGGCTTCCATAACCCAAATCTGGAGAGCATATGAGAATCCTTCGAAAATATAGCTCTCCTTGTTAGCCAATTTCTTCCTACTCTTGTCAATAGAACTTATCAGAAAGTCGTACGAGATAAGGCCCCAATGGAACTGCCTAAACTTCTCAAGATCCATTGCCAACTTGATGTACATATGAGGGATGTTCACCTTCTCGTCTCTCCCCATAACCACACCCATCACAACGCACAAATAGATCAACCTCAACCTATCAAGACGACTCCATTTGTGAACATTTTTCAAATGGTCCTTCTTTATACACTTCAAAGAGATCTTCCCCCCCTCCTTTAGTAGCTTACTCCAAAAACCAAGGTCGGCTTTCCATTTGACCATTTCACTGCTACTTTCCTTCACAACTTTCAGGCCAGTCACCGCATGGTACTCTTGCATCGAAAACCGCAGCGGATTCTTTGCAAACACAAACCACTTCTCATGCTTCTTCGAGGTGATCAACTCCTTACATAAAAAGCTATGCACCAACTTTCCCGAAAACTTGAGGCCATTTTCTTCAATAGCCATGATATGTGTGAATATAGGATCCCTCTTCACTTCTGCATATTCTTCAGACATAGATTTTCTCAGAATTCTGAGGAGTGACATGCGGCAGCTGTTGTTGATCTTCTTGATCTGAGGTTCAAGACCTTCTCCGAATAAACGCTTTGGCAGCTCTAATGCCATATCTACAAAAGACAATAATAACACGATTGTTAGCAACAAAAGATATAACACAAACGCAATATTAACATGGCTAATCTTAAGAACATAACCAATATTCCATCACTGATCAAAACGAAATTAAGCAACAATTGATTGACATACAAAACCTTAATTCTGAAAACCCAAAATCGAAAACAACACATATAACAAACCCGATTGAAGAAAACCTTAATCAGTGTTGAAGAACACAAACCCGATTAAAGAACACAAAACCCGATTGAACTAAGAAGAAGGGAAAGGGGTATCAACAAATAACATCGGTGGAGCTAGCGAAGAACAAAAAGAAAAAAAAAACAAAGGAGAAATACGAAGAAGAAGAAGAACACAAACCCGAACACAAACCCGATTGAAGAAAACCCTAATCAATTTGAGTAACATGCAAATAAGAAAGGAAAAGGGTATCAACACATATCAATACGAGGAGTTAGCGAAGAACAAAAACAAAGGAGAAATAAGAAGGTGAAGTGTCGCTTACCTTCGTTTGATTTTACCAACGAGAGATGCCGGAGCTAGAGAGAGAGAAGCGTCGTCGGAGTTAGAGAGTGAGAAGAGATGTCGGAATCAAAGGAGAGTGGAGAAGGTCGTGGTCGTCGAGAGAGAGAGAGATGTCGATGTCGGGATTTTAGAATTAGGGTTTGTTAAGTTGATTTGGGGATTTTTTTTCCAAATGTAACTATATTTTTTTTTTAATTATATTTATTTCTGTCAATTTCGAGTAATGTTTTTAGTTTATATTTAAAATGTGTTAACAATTAATGAAGGGTTAGTTTTGGGATTTAAAAATATATTATACTAAGGGGACAAAATCAGATTGATTTTATACTAGTGGGACAAAGAAGGTGTTTTTTTGCTCTATTTTGGCAAATTTCCCTTTTCTTTTTCCAATTTTTTTGTTCCTTTGGCTAAATGATGCTTTGTCTCATTTTTTTTGTAGAAATAGATTTTGAATCTGAACAAACTGCCATGATTTAACGAGCTTTAAACGGACACAAGATTTTGACATGTGTTTTCCAAATGCAGATTTTTTTTTTGGAATTAAATAATTTTTAAAATATTAATTTCTATTCGAAACCAAAGAACCGAACTATACCTAACTGAAAAAGACCAAAACTAAATTGAACCGAATTTAATAAATAAGCGAGGAGATCATATATTTTTGGAAACGAAAAATTGACATTAAACCGAGAATCAAATGGATATTTGAATTTTTAAAATACAAATTAAATACCTACAAATATTAATTATATTTAATTTATATATAAAAAATCCTAAAAATATTATTGTAAACATAATTACCCAAAACCACATTACCATATTTTTCAAAATTTATCTGAACAACCTGAATTACACGATATATTTAAACTGAAAATCCCAGATTATCCAAAATGTTTTCTATAAATCTAAAATTACCCAAAAAACCAGAATTGAACCATAACATAATTGGACCAATTATTTTTGGATATTAGCCGATTCTCAATTTTACTATCGAACCGAATCAAAAACTAAAATAACCAATTGAAAGCAAACCAAACTTTATAAATACATGAATGGTTTCTAAATTTCCAGAACTAAACCACTAAAAACCGAAACATAATAGGCCACTGTTACAAAAAAAAAACCCCATAATAGGCCGAAGGTGCAACGGTCCAATCTGAGTCCTGCTGTGGTTGTAGATCGAAATCATACATAATGACAAATATACAATGATGTCTTTCAGTTCGTATATTTATCATTGTCCCAAGGTTGTTTCCTTACCTTATTCTCTCAAGGCAAAGTTCTTGGATTTGCAATTAGGTTGAAGGAAGTTCTGTTTCTTGACAAAAGAAAAATTACACTTTAAAGAGATTCGCTCTTAATTATAGGGAAAGTGAAAACTGAACAAGAACAAACTACACACGGGACACTGATCAAACAACCTCTTCGCAGTGATATATGGAAGCAATGACTTATGTACATTTCATTTAACGCTCTGAAGATCTGCTAATTGAGTTTGAAGAGAGTAGAACTCTGGGGCGAAAAAAAGAAGCAAGAGAATAGGGTCATTCAAAAACATATAATGAATATGTCAAAGTCTAGTTTGAGGATGTTAAATAACAAACCAATTGAGTTTCAAGAGAGTACATGAAGAATCCATGATCATAAAGGACAGAGATGGGCTAACTTAGATTTGCACAGAGCTTGGAACAAAACCGTCCACAAGATTGAAAAGTTTTGTGTATTGAGAACCTATTCTCTCCACTTCTCTGAAATCACCACTCTCCCCATCAATGATATATGTAATTTTTGTGTAACATCTGTCGAAACTATCAAAAACCACAACGGTCTTCTTCTCCTCGTCAATCAAGAAACTCTCAAACACAAAACCATGATGTAGCTAGTAATTGCAACGTTTCAAATTTGAACAACTTGCTCCAGGACACAGCGTCAGGCTCAATCTTATCCGTAACCCAAACATCAATCTCAAATATTCTACCCCATTGTTTTAACAACAACGCAAGCTTCTCTTCTTTAACCGAAGATAGAGACACATAGCCTCTATTGTTCAGGTCATATGGCAAAGGTAGACGCGGTCCAAACCTCTCTCTGGTAAAATCAAAACAGTGTAAGAAACAATCTCCTGATTCTTTATCATAAGCATGCCAGTAAGTGTTTCCCTTCAAAGACAAGCTAGCTTCAGTATACTTTATTACATTGCTGTGAAAAGCTACATCAGGAGTCTTCCATGAATCAGAACTCAAGTCGTAGATGTCTATGTGCATAACTATCTTATCATCACTGCTTAACCGAAAGATTTTGTGGGTACCACATGATTTGTCGTATCCAAAAGCAAACATTTCAAAACGACGTTCCGTTCGGTTTTTGATCCATCTTCTTGTACCCCAATACGGGTTCCAAACCAAAAGCCTACGTTTGATAAGTCCACATAGCCACAGAAGTAAACCGTTGCAATAAAAGACTCTAATCAGGACTTCAAGATCTGTGTTTTGTTGATTAATAAGTATACCTCTACGGTTTATGGATCGATCAAAGGTTTTGTTGTGGAAGTCGTAGATATTGACGTTGATCCAATGATAATTCACCGTGATCACAAGAATATCCTTTTCTTGTTGTGACGCTGCTACTTTCTCAATATGCTTGTTGGCAAAATGTTGATTTTTAGATAAAGAGTTCCAGTTTTTACAAGTAGATCGCACTGCTCCTATAGATTTCATTGGAACCCTAGAGAGAATCTCCTCTAGCAAGTCCACAGGAAGATCGGATATCAACATCGTCTTCATATTGTCTCAAGTTTCAGAAAGATGGACGAACACAAATAAGTTTAGATCAATCTTTGAAGACCTTTTTTCTTTTTCCTCTTTAGGTGTTTTTTTTTTCGAGAGGCTGTGAAACCCTAGTTCCCTAAGAGCACCTCCATCCCTAAACCCCTTCAAAAGTTCTTAACTTTTTTTTTTTTCAATTTTTTCTTTTTCTTTAAAAAAAAAAAAAAAAAAACCACTCGCGAGCCGACACTTGGCAGTCGGGCCCGCGAACAGTGCAAGAGTCGCCTCTTAAATGGGAAGTTTAATAACCGAACTCTTAACTATTCATCGATGTGACTGTATTATTTATTAATTTTTTTTTTTAAAACCTAAGAACCCGTTCCGGGTTGGAGGTGCTCTAATGAATGTTA
This sequence comes from Moricandia arvensis, assembly GCA_905132765.1. Taxonomy (NCBI): domain Eukaryota; kingdom Viridiplantae; phylum Streptophyta; class Magnoliopsida; order Brassicales; family Brassicaceae; genus Moricandia; species Moricandia arvensis. The sequence goes on along the minus strand of CAJHQP010006071.1, from coordinate 15,430 downwards.
ACGTCTATAACTCAACTCCGAGGAAGATCACTGTTATTGGACCTTTTTTTATTTTTTTATTCAGGCCCAATGGTAATGATCAAATGAAGATTTTATATTTGGATGCATCTACTCTATTAAACTAAAAGTCACTAAAAGGATTTTCAATACCAGGAGATTGTGATTGGAACAGAGTCTAAAGAGATTATCGAAGCTACCAAAACGCCATTAAACTGGCCTCTCTGTGCTGATTTTTGAATGGTCGCTCTTGAAGCTGATATTGCTAGGAGTGTACTAAGAGATGGACGTATGCAGTCTTACCTGGCGTTAGGTGGACTGGATACGTTTGGAGATTCCTGTCAATGACTCATAGATCTTTACTTTAAGATTGAGTCATGGATAGAAGCTCTTTTTTGGAGTTATTGTTTTGGATTTGGTTTGACACTCTGTACTTGGCCTTCATGACTTTTGAGGTGAAAAAAAGAAGTCTTTGACTATTTTATTAGTAATTTAACTTGTTTTATTTAATATTTGTCATAATTTATTACTATATGAATTTGAACAATACTTGGGTTCACCCCGTGCGATGAACGGTCTAATTCACTTCACCGCTTATTACCAATCAAAATGACATTAGTAACAAAAATGTTTAAAACAAAAAATAAAAAAATAGTTGAAAAAAGAACTAAGCCAACGTTAACGTAGTCAACTAAACCCTAAACCTAGATTGTAAACCCAAACCTAAACCCTAAAAGAACGATCTAAACCCAAACTTAAACCTAAATTCTAAACCTAAACTGTCGCCATCAAAATCCTAAACATATTCCTAAACACTAAACCTTATATCTTAAACCTAAATCCTAATCCTGACATTGGCGTTGAGGAATTTAGGATTTGGGCTTTAGTTTAGATTTGGGTTTAAGTCGTTTTTTTAGAGTTTAGAATTTGGGTTTAGAATTTAGGTTTGAGATTATGTTTAGCGTTTTGGGTTTAGCTGACGGTGGCCAAGTCGTTCTTTTAGATTTTAGATTTGGGTTTAGATCATTCTTTTAAGGTTTAGAGTTTAGGTGACAATGTTAATATAAACGTTCAAGTCGACTAAGTTCTCTTTTTTCATTTTTTAGCTATTTTACTTTTTTTTTGTTTTCAATATTATTTTTTTACTAGTTTTACATGGTATTTTGATTGGTGATAAAAGATGAAGTGAATTTTACATGATCATATATTCCTACAAGATAGATGAGTACATCTTCTCATTTATTTTTGTTTGAAAGAATCACTAATCTGTTAATTGGTTATAGGGAAAGTGAAACTAAACAAGAACACAATACCTATTGGACGTACACTAACCAAACAACATCTTCCCAGTGATATATGCAAGCAAATCTAAGTTAACACACAATACAGTAAAAACTCTATAATTAATATTCAAGAAGTTATTAAACATCGTAAATTAATAAATTCCTCCGATTTTAAGTTGGAATAGTTCATAATATGACACGAATCGATAAGATAATAAATTAATAATTTTCTAAAAAAATCTACGTACATATATACATAATCATTTATACGTATACACATTTTATATTATATATACGGACCAACCCTTATATGTTTGTTTTATATTAAGAATCAAATTATTTTTATATTTTCTTAAAACTTAATATATTTTGATAAAATTTAGTTCGTGGCATGTCGTGGCCTCGTGGGCTTGCCTGGAATATTTTCATTGGGTTGTTTATGCCGATCACTCATCCATCTTTTCAATTTTTGCTGAATGGGAATGTGCAGATGTCAAATCTGAAGTCTGCTCTGACTCTAGATCGAAATCACCATTTCAGAAATTAAAATGCGCAATATGCTAATTGACAACAATACAATGACGCGTTTCAAGTTTGTGTCTCAAGGTTCGCTCTTAATTTAGTTATAAAGAAAGTGAGAACTGAACAAAAACACAAAACATATGGAAAGTAGATATCCCAAGGCGGAAAAATAAGCAAGAGGATAAAGTCATTCAAAAACATATAATGAAGATGTCAAAGTCTAGACTGAGGAATGTTATATAACAAACATATATGATCATCTATTCCTAGAAGAAAGATGAGATGTAGCTTGTAATTTAATATTTTTTGAAAGAAACATGTAAATGGACCAATCACTAATCTGTAAACTTAGAAGCGCACAGAGCTTGGAACATAATTGGTCACAAGATTGTAAAGCCGTGAGTATGGAGATTCATTGAGATCCACTTTTCTGAAATGACCACTCTCCCCATCAATGATATATGCACTTGGATTGTAAGATGTGTCGTAATCATCAAAAACCACAAGAGTCTTATTCTCCTCATCAATCAAGAAACTCCCAAACAGATAACCACGATAGAGTTGCAACGTTTCAACTCTGAATAACTTGCTCCACGACACATTGTCAGGCTCAATCTTATCTGTAACCCAAACATTAACCTCAGAACCACCCCGGTATTTTAACAGCAACGCAAGCTTCTCTTCTTTAACCGAAGATAGAGACACACCGCATGCGTAAGGGGCAGTCCCATACCTCAAGTGAACTGGTGGAGGCAGACGCGGTCCAAACCTCTCTCTTGTAAAATCAAAACAATGTAAGAAACCATCTCCTGATTCTTTATCATAAGCATGCCAGTAAGTGTTTCCTTTCAAAGACAAGCTAGCTTTAGTATACTCTATTACATTGCTGTGAAAAGCTTCATCAGGAGTCTTCCATGTATCAGAACTCAAGTCGTACATGTCTATGTGGATGATGATATTATCATCATCTTTGCTTAACCTAAATATTTTGTGGGTACCACATGATTTGTCGTATCCAAAAGCAAACATTTCATAAGACCGTTCTGTTCGGTTTTTGATCCATCTTTTTGTACCCCAATATGGGTTCCAAACCAAAAGCCTACGTTTGATATGTCCACATAGACACAACAGTAAACCGTTGCAATAAAAGACTCTATGCACGACTACAAGATCTGAGTTTTCTCGTGTAACAAGTTTACCTTTAGGGTTTGTGGATAGATCAAAGTTTTTGTTGTGAAAGTCATAGAATTTGACGCTAATCAAATGATCTTTGTTATTCCCTGATCACAAGAACCTTCTTTTCTCTTGCTGTTTTGTCGATGTGCTTATCGGCAAAACTTTGATCTTTAGATAAAGCGTTCCAGTTTTTGCAAGTAGATCGCACTGCTCCCATAGATTTCACTGGAACCCTAGAGAGAATCTCCTCTAGCAAGTCCACAGGAAGATCGGATATCATCATCTTCATATTATTCTTCTCTTTCTTCCCGAGGAGCGTAGATAGATTGTTATTAAAGATACAAAAACCCTAATGAGTACTGGTGCATCAGAACTCAAGGAAGACCATTGTTATTGGGCCAATCTTATTTAAGCCCAATGATAATGAAAATGGATATTAAATTCGAGCTTAGAATTAACGGGCATAAACGGCTTGTCCGTTTAATACTGGGCTTTGATAGAATAACAAGATCGTCTGTTTTTTTTTCAGCCAATAAACTTTTTATTAACTATAATCTATTATATTAAAACAGAGTCTTATTTGAAATTACCTTGGCATGTTTTTTTTTTGGACTTATTAAAAAATGTTGTGACTTATCTAAAAACTAACATCTAATCTATTAAAACTGAAGTACAAATAAAATTTAACCCTGAATTTTCCTCGATAATTACAAACAAATGCCACTGAATTTAATATATGGATATTATATGTGTTGATGTATGATATAGGTTGATTTTGCATATCGACAATATCATCTCTTTTAAGCGTCTTTTTAGTAAGTGTATAGAACATTTTTTAAAATATCAATTTTAATTGAATATTCACAACGTCATCACTTCCTAAAATCATGCCTAATATTTATGACACTGTTAATGTATAACTGGCGGGTTGCCTAATATTTAGCTATACCATAAATTTTAAAAGGTTACAATCTTTTAGTTCTCACAATAAGTCTAATATATAATGAAACTTTTTTAGAATATTCCTATACTAATAACAAATCTCGATCAAAATTTTGAATTCCAAAATAACTTATATTCCTTTTTAAACCTTATAAATAAAGTTTACAAAAATGTGATATTTAGTTTTTTTTTTCTGTCAACCATATGTGACATATTGATAATCTATAATAAAGCCTTTTAAAATGATGCAATCTCTGAATAATCGTTTTCTATAACAACTAAATCTCCCCAACTCAGTCAACTATATACTCGTGCATCAATATAAATTATAAACCATTTAGCATTTTCTTAGAATCTGGTTGATTGTTGTTGCGGTTACGACATCGGGAATTTGTGGATGCGATTTATATTGCTTTTAAATTCAAAATCATATTTTAAATAGGATAAATTTCTCAAATATATATTTTTAAAAAATTTTGTTACAAAAATATAATCCAAAAATGATCAATATATATATATTTTTTATATTGAAAATTTTAATTTTTTTTTTAATTTTAAAACTTACCTCCAAAAGTCCACCCCATAACTCGAAACCATAAGTCTATATTAATTAACCCAATTGATATAAATTTATATTTACACCCTTTAATAAATCTATTTTAGTCATTTTCTCCATAAAAACTATTTTGGTAACAATTTTTTTAGATATATCTTAAAGTATTCTTATGTTTTATATTTAAGAATTAATAAAATATATTTAAATATTAGTGTAAATAAACTTTTAAAGATTTATTTAAATCAAAATAAGGTAGTTAATAATAATTAAGTAATAATTTATAAGTAAAATATTCTAAATAGCCTTTTAAATTTTTTTTCTAAAAAACATCACCAACACCATAAATACACATGTTAGTATATACTAAATGATAATAATCAACTTTTACTACATATTTAAATACAAAAGTCTGTTTAAATATTTATTTCATGCATATTTTATATAACTATTAATCCAAAAAAGCTCAATAAGACTATATAAACGAGTAATGCAATTGATGGTTATATAAAATAAATAAAATTACATCATATAATAAAAATTTATTTTGTGTATATATCATATTACACAAAAATTTAATACATGTAAAAAGTAAAAATATATACTGCCAAAAACTATATAAAATATCAATTCATATTGTAAATGTAAGTACCCGCACGGACGTGCGGGTCAAATTCTAGTCTATATTATTAAAAATCAAGTACAAAATTGGAATGTTTGGAAACATGGATAGTAGACTAAAGGAAAAATGTTTGGAAACATGGATAGCAGATTAAATATTTTTTTCTATTTACATATTTAGTCATCATATTTCTTTCTTATTTACAAATTCTTCCAATATCACTTAAAATAATATATTTAAATTAATTAATTTCAATGTGTTATTTCTTTGTCGTAAAAAAACAATCTCGAAATATATAGTGTATGTTATTTAAAACTATCTATAAATATATTATTAAATTATTTATTTTAGTAAATATAAAAGAATCTAACAAAAATTTACTTAAAATTTTAAATATTTTTATAAAATTATGCATGAATAAATTTCGTGATTCGTAATATAATATTATTATAAATTATTTTAACTAAGTTTTTATTATAAAACAGGAAAATAAAATTTTACACTATTTTTTAAAAAATTCAATAAATATATTGTCTATTATTTAAAAATAGCAGTGTTACATTATTTAAATATGGTAAAATTATAATAAATAGTTAAATTAACAAATTTTAAAACTTTATCTACTATTAACAAATAGTAATTAGACCATTTCAAAAATTAGTTAATATGACATATTTAATTATTTACATTAATAATAAACCAACTAAAGATTTGAATTTTGTTTTTTAATTATAACAAAATCTGTTGAGAAAGAATATAACAAAATCTTACTTAAGAATTTAAATATTTTATAAAATAATACATTAATAAATTTCGTAATTAGTTATATAATATTATCATAAATCAATGTTAACTAAAATTTTATTATAAACAAGAAAATAAAAATTCTACTATTTTTATAAATTCTATAAATAAACTCTGGATTATATGAAAATAGAAGTGTTACATGAATTAAATATGATAAAATTATATTAAATAGGTAAATTAACAAATTTTAAATTCTAAAGTTTTCATATAAATAAATCGTCATTCATCATTAAAATAGGCTAAAATTCATAAACTGTATAATAGCTTTATACAAAATAAATATTAGATATTAGATATAATAGATTTTTTGAACAATCACAATTTTGATAATCATCAATTATGAACCAAATAAAATAGTCTATTTTTGAACCTATAAGATTTTGAATTTAAATATATTAGATATTAGATATTAGATATAATAGATTTTTTAAACAATCACGATTTTGATAATCAATCAATTAGGAACCAAATGTTTTTTCAGAATATTCATCAACTCATTATACCATATTTATAATTTGATAACAGAATTTTCAATCCTTCTAAAACGTGTGCAACACCCATCTAATATTTTGGGTATATAAATTTGGTACATTAATAATAAACCAACTAGAATTTTTATTTTTTAATTATAACAAAATCTGTTGAGAAAGAATCTAACAAAATTTTACTTAAAAATTTAATTATTTTTATAAAACTATACATTAATAAATTTCGTGATTAGTAATATAAAATTATTATAAATCATTTTAACTAAGTTTTTATTATAAAACAGAAAAATAAAATTCTACACTATTTTTTCATAAATTCTATAAATATATTCTCTATTATATAAAAATAGCAGTGTTACATTAGTTAAATAAGGTAAAATTATATTAAATAGGTAAATTAAAATTTTAAAAAAATTTATCTATTATTAAAAAATAGTAATTAGACCATTTCAAAAATTAGTTAATATGACATATTTGATTATTTACATTAATAATAAACCAACTAAATATTTGAATTTTATTTTTCAATTATAACAAAATCTGTTAAGAAAGAATCTAACAAAATCTTACTAAAGAATTTAATATTTTTATAAAATAATACATTAATAAATTTCGTAATTAGTTATATAATATTATTGTAAATTAATGTTAACTAAAATTTTATTATAAACAAGAAAATAAAAATTCTACTATTTTTTATAAATTCTATAAATAAACTCTGGATTATATGAAAATAGAAGTGTTACATGAATTAAATATAATAAAATTATATTAAATAGGTAAATTAACAAATTTTTAAATTCTAAAGTTTTTCATTTAAATAAATCATCATTCATTAAAATAGGTTTAAAATTCATAAACTGTATAATAGCTTTATACAAAATAAATGTATTAACATATGTTAAACTTACAATTTTTTATTTATATTGAAACTTTCAACAATATATTGTTTTAAAATGTTTGTATACAAAAATATAATAATATATAATAAACTTTAATTCATATACTATTTTTTTTTAAAAATGTCAATAGAAAACTATGGTATTTTAGCAACTCACTTAAAATTTTAATGACAAATCAAATTTTAATTTTATTTTTTTTAATTATAAAAAATATGTTGGGAATTTTCTTTTAAATAGTACTAAAATTCAAATATCTTATGTATAAATAATAGATTAGATGTAGTAACAAAAAAATTCAAAATTAATTTTTAATAAAATAATATGATAGATACTACTATGTATAAAATTTACTAAAAATAGGTCTATATTATTTAAACAAAACAGTGTTTTACTTATAAATTTCGTAAAACATTAAAATGATATATGTTAAAGTATATTTTCTTATACATATTAAATAGATTTCTTTTAAGTAATATAAATAAATAAAATTTAAAATATATTATATGCAAAATGTATAAATTAAAGAAAAAACATATTTTGAAAAAGATTCTTTATTTGATTATTTCATATGGTTATTTTATTGTATTTCAACTCGAAAATATATTAGTATGTAAATAAAAATTAATAATAAATTAAAATGTTTTAAACAAATCACTATATATTAATAATTTTGAGGAAGAAATATAAAAAAATTATAGAGTTACACAATGTATAGCACTAAATTAAAAATTATATAATTAAAATATTTATAGTAATATCAAATACATTTATAAAATAGAAAAATATCCGCACGGACGTGCGGGGTTAAATCTAGTTGTTGATTACACATTCCTCTAAAAATCGAGGACAAGAATGGAACAAACTCCATTGAGAACTTAACAACAACGCTCTCTTAGCTAGTAAATCTGAAGCTTTATTATTTGTTCGAACAGTATGAATAAAACTACAGTTACCAAACATGGAAGACCAACAATGAATAGTCGATAGGAGAAACTGGAAACGAGGTTGCAATGCTGGATTGTTGATGCTATAGTTAATTACTGCATTATCACCCTTAAAAACAATTTGTGAATAGCCCAAAGACCAAGTAGCGTGCATAGCCACAAGATCGTCTGTTTAGCATGTTTAAACTGTTTTTTCTTCTTCTTCTTTTAGCTACACAACGTTTTTGGTTAGCTTAAGTAGGCTTAAGCTCGGGGACTGTCGGTTTCGGTACGATTAATTCAAAATTTTCAGATTTTCGATATTATTTGATTAATATTTCTACCAAATTAAGATTTTGACTAAAAATAATAAATAAGTAAATAACACTTACTATGAAATTAATTTCTAAAGCAAATATAAAAATAATTTACCAGTAATGAAAATAAAATACAATTGAATGATAATAATAAAATTTGGTTTTTTCTATCACCATTTTCTTCATTTTATTTAAATGATATAGTAAATTTTATCAAAATTTAAAAGATCACAAATCAATTTAATTTATGTACTATTAAGAGTATATAATAAGTTTAATCAAATTTTGAAAAATGTCATCAGATTTATATGCTTTTTATCGGATTAACTAGTATTGGATTGTGGGCCACTGATGGATTTTTGTTTTAATATCAAAATTTATTGTAATTTTAAATAACGAGTTTTTAACTACTAAATATAAGTTATTAGATTTACCGGTTTACCCGTGGGTCTAGTCAGATACGAAAAGTACTTTTCAAAATTCAAAGGAATATTTTGTTAATAGCCATTTTATTTAGGCCCAATAATAATAATAATAATCAAAGGAAGTGTTTTGTATTTGGATGCATTCATTATCATATTCAAAAGTCAGAGTTGAATTGAACCTAATAGATTCAGGTTATTAGTCAGTTTTCCTAATATTATTATCTGGACTAAATTAAAACCCATTTTTATATTCAAAAGAACCAAAAAAAAAGAAGTGAATCGAACTTAAAACCGAAAGCCAAAGGCGTGTATAGCATGTGATTGATGGTGTAACGATATGCAAATACTCATAGGATGAAAGCAACATAACTGAAGGTAAAAATTATATATGTTAATGTCGAGAATGATCATGTTATGTAACGAAGCAACTGAGTTTAAAGAGAGTACAAGAAAGCCATGATCATGTTAGCTTTAGATTTGCACAGAGCTTGGAGCATAAGTGGCCACAAGATTGAAACCAGTGAATATGTACATCCAATGAGATCCACTTTTCTGAAATGACCACTCTCCCCATCAATGATATACGCATTTGGATTGTAAGATGTGTTGAAATCATAAACCACGACGGTCTTCTTCTCCTCGTGAATCAAGAAATTTTCAAACAGATGATCACAATTGAGTTGCAACGTTTCAATTTTGAAGAACAAGCTCCAGGACACATGGTCAGACTCAATACACTCTATTACAATGTTGTGATAAGCTGCATCTGGAAAAGTCTTCCATGAATCACAACTCAAGTCATAGATGTCTTTGTAGACTTTGATAGAAGAATGATCACTGCTTAACCTAAGGATTTTGTCAGTGAGTACGACATGATTTGTCATATCCAAAAGCAAAAAAATCATACCAACATTTTGTTGGGCAGTTGATCCATCTTGTTTTACCCCAATACGGGTTCCAAACCAAAAGCCTATGTTTGGCGTTACTCCATAGACATAGCAGTAAACCTTTGCAATAAAAGGTTTTCTCCAATACTTGATCTGAGTTTTCTCGAGTAATAAATATACCTTTGCTGTTTATGGATGGATCAAAGGTTTTGTTGTGAAAGTCGTAGATATTGACGTTGATAAAATGATCCGGACAATCTCCCATGATCACAAGAACCTCCTTCTTTTCTCGTTGTGCTGCTTTCTCGATGTGCTTCTTGGCAAATCTCTCATCTTTAGATAAAATGTTCCATTTTTTGCAAGTGCATGGGAAGATTTCACTGAAACCCTAGAGAGAATCTCCTCTAGCAAGTGCATGGGAAGATTGGATATCATCATTGTCTTCAGTGAAAAACAAAGATAGATGAATCAAAGACTCTAGTTCTTTCCTTTTTCCTCTGTCGTTGGCTCTTTTCTTCCCTAGAAACGAGGTTGTTATTTAAGGCACATAAAAGATAATAACAAGGGCCATCTAATCTATTAAAACTGAATTACAAATTTGAAATACCCCTTAATTTTCCTCAATAATTACACCCTTATGCCATTAAATTTATTTATAATTTTCTTGCAATCCTAATTTATCAAAATTCAAATGCCTTAATAATACCAATATTCCACCTACCTATTTATAAGGAACTAATCCATATATGAAATTTTAACTATGAAAATTTTCATTTTTTTTAGCATAATCCTCATCATAAGCCTTTTAATAAATACAAATCTAAAATTTTAATTACAACTAACCAAATAAGTTAAGCTATTAAAACTAAAGGAATGTTTATTAATAACTTTTAACATTTAGAAATATGTACAATTAATGTGTATAAATTTATAATAAAAACATCATTTAAAATCTATTTATTTATCATTAAGAACTAGAAACGTATAATCAACATAAATAATAGATTATTATGATAAAATAAATAATATATAAATAAAAATTAATCATAATTCACCTTTATTGTTATATATATATACATTTCAATTCTAACCCATAAAGATATATATATATATATATATATATATATAAACATAAGAGACGACAATTTAAAACAATTAATAAAATTAATGCATATAGACTATAAAACCATATTAAATATTGTAAGCAATAAAATATATACAATCAACTATGTATGAAATTATTTTAACAATTTTTTTTTTAAAAGACCTGCACGGGCGGGCAGGTGAGAATCTAGTTTTCATTTAGGACCGATGATAATGATAAAAGAAATAAAATTTCTGTAAATTAATAATGCTGAGATTATAATATTTTATTAATTGATAAAGTTATTAATTTACAAAAAGAATTTTTAGATTTTTTTATTTATTTTAAGATATATATATATTCTAAAATAAAAACTATTTGATTTAGTGTATATACATTAATTGATTTTTTGAAATTCATCATTCATATTAATTTTATTATATTATTTTATGTATAAAACATGTTTCATAGAATTTAAATATAGTTTAAAATAAAATTTTACTAAATCTAACTAAAATATATTAAACGTTAAGAAAATATAAAGATAAGTCCATTATGAAAATAAAATAAACAATATAATTGTTTTTTCATACTATATAAAATGTATTACATATAAATTATTAATTTATAATTTTAATAAGACCATATGTTTATACATGATTTTTAAAAATTAGTATCTTATTATCTTATCGATTTATGTCAAATTTTAATCTCGATCAACTTGAAAATAGTTTTTTTTTAATTAATTTATGGTATATATTAATTTATCGAATATTAATTTACAGCGTTTCTACTATATTTGTACGATGTATGGTGATATGAAATTACTCCAACCGCATCAAATCAGATTGGATCGTAAACGATTTCCAATGTTGTTACAATATTCGAACCAAACTAAACTTCATAAATACGAAAACTTAAAAAAAAGAAGACCGAAAAGGCGAAAAGGAATACCCAATACCTATGCCTAGGTTGATGTTATATATAAAAAGAAGACTTAAAAGGAATACCCATGCTTTATGGACCTTTCATTTAGAGTTATGAAGGTCTGTTAACTGAGCTTGAAGAGAGTAGAAGAAGCAAGAGGATAAGGTCATTCAAAAACATATAACGAAAATGTTTAAAGTCTAGATTGAGAATGTTAAATAATAAAATAAAGGATCATTATTCATAGAAAAGAGATGAGATACGGCTTGTAATCGAATGAAACATGCAAATGGTCACACTAATCTGTTAACTTAGATTTGCAGAGAGCTTGGAATATAACAGCCTACAAGATTGTAAAGCCGTGAGTTTGGAGACTCAATGAGATCCACTTTTCTGAACTGTCCACTCTCCCCATCAATGAGATATGTATTGCAAAATCTGTTGCATCTATCAAAAACCAACAATGGTCTTCTTCTCCTCGTTTATCAAGAAACTCCCAAACAGAAAACCACGGTTGATTGGTAACGTTTGAACTTTGAAGAGGTTGCTCCAGGACACAGCGCCAGCCCAATTTTACTTCGTAACCCAGACAGAAATCTCATCTAATCTATTCCATGGATCTAATAACAATGCAATCTTTTCTTCTTTAACCGAAGATAAAGACACATTGCATGCATAAGTAAAACCAAATGGTAGAGGCAGACGCGGTCCAAACCACTCTCTTGTAAAATCAAAACACTGTAAGAAACCATCTCCTGACGAGATATCTTTAGCATGCCAGTAAGTGTTTCCCTTCAAAGACAAGCCAGGTTTGGTATAGATTACACTTCTGTCACAGCGTAGATAACTTGTCCCTCCATGTATCAGAACTCAAATCGTAGATGTCTATGTCATTGTGGATATTATTAACATCTTTGCATAACCTAAAGATTTTGTGTCTACCACAATATTTGTGGTATCCGAAAGCAAACATTTCATTAGAACTTTCTGTTGGGGACTTGATCCATCTTGTTGTACCCCAATACGGGGTTCCAAACCAAAAGCCTATGATTGATCTCTTCGCATAGACACAACAGTAAACCATTGCAATAAAAGACTTGATATGCAGAGACTATTGGATCTGTATGTTCTCGGTTGATAAGTATACCTTTACGCTCCAAGGATGGGTAAAAGTTTTTGCTGTGAAGTTGATAAAGATTGACTCTAATTCAAATAATCCTTGGCAATCTCCCGGTGATCACAAGAGACCTCCTTTTCTCGTTGTGATGCTGCTTCTTTGTCAACTGTGATTATTGCCGAACCTTTGATCTTTAGTACGAGGTTCCAGCTTTTGCATGTAGATCGTACTGCTCCTATAGATGTCACCGTATAACTCTAGAGAGAATCTCCTTCATGCAGATCCATGGGCAGATTGGATATCATCGTCTTCATACTTTTTGGCAAGTAACAAACTAAGATGGATGATCAAAGACTCTTCTTTCTTTTTCCTTTGTTGTTTCTCTAAATCAATAATGTTGAGACTATGATATTTTATTAATTTATAAAATTATTATTTATAAAAAGTTTCAGCTTTTTTAGATTTTATTATTTCAAAATATATTTTTATAAAATAGGAAAAATATTTGATTTTAGTGTATATACATTAATTAAATTTTTGAAATTCATTATTCATATTGGTTTTATCATATATTTAGTGTATATAAATTATGATTCCTATTAATTTAAAATGTGGTTTAAGATATAATTTTGTTAAATCTCATCAAAATATATTAATGTTAAGAAAATAAAAAAAATAATTTTATTATGAATATAAACAAAAATATAAATGTTTCTTTGTACTATATAAAAATATATATACCTATATATAAATTACTAATTTATAATTATAATGAGACAATATATTACATATGATTTTATAAAAAAAAAATATTATCTTATAGATTTGTTTTTTTTTTTTGACTAAATCTTATAGATTTGTTTCATAGGATTAAGTGCACTTCATTACTCTTGCATCATCTTAGTGAATTATATGGCTCTGAAACCTTACATTGGGTATGCACATATGCTGGGCAGGCCTGTGTTTCGAATGGAGAATCAGCTAACTATTTGACTAAGATCTTAATTGGTAAGAATATTTTAAGGTGAATATATGTCGGACTTGTTTCATATTCCTTTCGTCGAGGCCGTGGATCCTATCCTCCTTAGTGTTTCATATTCCTTTCTTGTTTCACTAAGCTTGTGTATCATAAGCTTCTCTTTTCTAAGTTATCGCTTAGCTAGATATGAGGATTGTTTCAGTCTCATCATGCTTCTAAAACTTTATGGTGTCAAAACCATACCTTGTATGTTTTATGTTTAATTTGAAAGCCCTTTTACAAAAAAAGAAAAGAATATATGTCGGACTTAACTCCTTGACTAGAGTTATCTTGTCTATAGCCTTTTTTTGAGAGTTTCAAAAACTGCCTCCCTCTGTTCATACCAAATCATTCTCTGGTCTCAAGTTTACTAGGATGATCTTCAGGAGAATTATAATTTTCCTAGTGTACTTGTGACTTACCCTTCTACATGCTCAAATCTTTGTTTCTGATGGCTCTTTCAAGATTTATCCTATTACCATTTGTCATCACTGTCATATCGGATGAGGAACCCAAAAAAAAGTTTTATTTGTTTCACATGCATTTGCTGGTTACGGTGAACTACTTCTTAATGTTTTATAATATTGATATAATTTCTTGTGCATGTGTTGATTCAAAGCTTTGAATTTAAAGTTTTCTTGCATAATTATTCATGGTTGCAATCTCCTTGTGCTTGTCCAACCATCTATGAAAGCTGCTAAACAAATCGATGTTTTTTCTTTAACAGATTCCTCACCAGTTTCTTCTTATATACTTTCTCAGGTTCATCTCCAGGAAGAAGCATGTTTAAGGATTTCTCTTTTTTGGACGATGGCATAGTTGTGAATCCCAGTGATGTTTTGCCTGGTAATACTGTTAACTCTCTTCTTTTCACCCTCAGGAGTTAGATGTTTCTGTTCCATTAGACATGAGTAACTTGGAAGCTTCAGCAGTCAAAGAAGATATTTCAGCAAAAAGGTATTCGCTGGGGCAAGGCTTCACATTGAGAACTTATCTTTTGCGGAGTCACCTACCCTTAAAGTTAGGCTACTAAAACCCTGTGAGAAGGATCTTGCTTGCTTCTCTCTGTGGCCGGGACAGCCTATTGACGCCAGCCAAAAGAAATGGACAGGTGGAGTCTCACATTTTAGTTTGGCTTTGGAAACATCTCCCAACTCTACAGAACTTTAGAAGTCTGGAAATGAGCTTTGTAGTGAATGCGTTGATACGGAAAAGAGCACGTGTCTATAGAAGTTGCTATGTACTCATGCAACTATGGAAGCCTATCGTGCATCACCATCCTCTCCTCCTGGTCGGTATTGTATAGTGAGTGTCTTGTGATGCAATATATTCAAATGCTCCAGTCGAAACAGCTATTTTTTGTCTTGTCTGGACCTCTATCTTACTTTGGTAAGGTCATGTGAAAAAGATTTGCGATTGTTAAGGAAGCAAAGCGCCAGA